>BHFT01019563.1:0-15717 GCA_004320025.1 Laticauda laticaudata
GGGAAGGAAGAAAGAAAGAAAGAAAGAAAGAAAGAAAGAAAGGAAGGAAGGAAGGAAGGAAGGAAGGATGAGGGGAAGGAAATACGTTTTGAAATTTATAGCCGAAGCCATGAAAGACTTCTTATGGGGAGTGGGTCATCTTTTGATTGTGCAAAAGCCACACGAGGTTTCTCACACTGCCCCACTCCTTCCTATCCTTGCGCGCGCACACACACACACACACACACACACACACNCACACACACACACACACACACACACACACACACACACACACACACACACAGCCTATACTGCTGGGATGCAGGATCTTCGGGGAAGCCTAAATCCAGCACCCCAAGAGGAATGCAGGACCCTTGAAGGCGCTGCAAGGAGGGAACATTCAGTCCCCCTCCCCCCCAAGAAACCACAGGGTCCTGCGCATAACCACTGCCACATGCTGAGGGGTTGGCAGGCCCCAAGCAGCTCCAGGTCCTCCATGCAGGCGGGAGGCGCATTGGCACATCAGGCCCATGTGCTGCTAAAGCCAAGCGCGGCAAATTCAGCGCCAGGGGTGGAGACACAAGCCTGGCCTTGCTCTGAGCTCAGAGGTGCCAAGAGGCCATGCAGGGCCCAGCAGCCTGTGGTGGATTGGGGCCCGGGCTGCTCCCGGGGAGTCCTTTGGCTGCCACCTTGAAATCGGGGCTGGAAACACTCTGAATCCTCCTGTGCACCTTGAATGCATGGAGCTCACCTGGACTCCTTCCCCCTCCCTCTTCCGTGTGTCCCAAAAGTTCCTGAGCTAATTTTGGGTGGGCGTTGAAGGCAGAGTGTGGCCCCTTCCCAACTCAGCTCTTCCCTGCTCTGACCCAAAGGTGCTTTTTCCAAAAGGCAACTGGACTTAACAGATTATCAGAGTGGGAAGGGACCTTGGAGGTCATCTAGTCCGAGCCCCCTCCACCCAAGCAGGAGACCCTACTACACCGTTTCTGACCGAGGGCAGTCCAGTCCCCTCTTGAAAGCCTCCAGGGATGGAGCCCCCACGACTTCTGAGGGCAACTTCTCTTCTCCCTGATTCTTCTCCCTGTCAGAAAGTTTCTTCTTATTTCTAGATTGAACCTCCCCATGATCAGTTTCCATCCATTGTTCCTTGTCTGGCCTTCAAGGGTGCTTTGGACAATGGCTGGGCCCCCCTCCTCCTCCTCTCTGGGGCAGCCCCTCAACTATTGGAAGGCTGCTCTCCCGTCTCCCCTGGTCCTTCTCTTCCCTAGACCAGCCAAGCCCGGTTCCTGCAACCATCCATCCTGTTTCACCCTCCAGTCCCCTCATCATCCTGGTTGCTCCTCTCTGCCCTCTTTCCAGAGTCTCAACATCTTTTGTGTGGTGTGGTGACCAAAACTGGATGCAGGACTCTCGGTGTGGCCTTACTAAGGCTTTATAGAGGGGTACTAGTACCTCCCTTGATCTCGATTGTATCCCTCTGCTAATGCAACTTCGGATTGCATTGGCTTTAAAAAAAAAACTTGTTTTTTTTTTCTTTGAAGACATTTTGCTTCTCATCTAAGAAGCTTCTTCTGTTCTGACTGAATGGTGGAGTATGGGAGGATTTCTATTCGTTGCACTCATCCCCTCCTTCACATTCTCTCTGAGAGCCCCTGAGGCCACTGGGGAGCTTCCTCTGTGCCCTCAGGCTCACCTGGATCAGAGTGCACACAGGGACGGACGCAACCTTCTCGCAAAAACGCTGAAAGGAGTGTGTTGTAAATAGGATACGGGTGGAGTGGTATCCCTCCCCCTCTGCCGAGGGAGGGCTGCTCAGTTTTAATGTAGATGGCCTCTTGGACTCCTCTTTCGCACCAGGGGCCCACTCTGTCCAGAATCTGGACTTGGCTGTCCTCTCAAGAGTGGACTTTGTCTTTCAGGTGCCAATGACCTGCTGAATCTTGTCCTGATAGGTTGGTTCTCCTAAGTTGTGCCATGCATTTTGAAGTGGTTGTTTTGGTCCCCCAATGCACAGGTCTGCAGGTGTCTCACTGCACTGCACTACATAGACCAGGGGTCTCCAACCTTGGCTACTTGAAGACTTGTGGAGTGGAAGTCCACAAGTCTCCAAGTGGCCAAGGGTGGACACCCCTGATCCATATATACTTTGTGGGCTGAGGAATTCTGGGAGTGGAAGTCCACAAGTCTTCAAGTAGCCAAGGTTGGCATAGACCACATTGCCCAGTTTGTGTCTGGGTGTTGTCCTGGGGGTAGTCAAACTTCTGCCTCGACGGCTTGAAAGCCAATGGCCAACCCCCACCCCCACCCCGAGTGCTAAGGACCAGAGGACTGCAAAGAATAGAAATCCTTCCATTCTCCACCAGTCAGTCAGAACTGAAGAAGCTTCCTGGATGAGAAATGAAATGTCTTCAAGGGGGAAAAAAAGCAAGAAAGCTCAGTTGCCTTTTGGGAAAAAAAGCCCTTTGGGACAAGCAGGGCCCAGAGGATGGAGACTCTCCACAGATGTCTTTCCTGGTCTGTCTGTGAAGGGCAGGGGTGTCAAACTGGATTTCATTAAGGGCTGGATCAGGGCACTGTTTGAGCTTGGGGGGGCAGGGAGGGGCATGGCCAGCTTGACATCACTCATGCCCCAGGGGGTCACCTGTGGTGTCCAGAGCACTCTTCCAGAAGAAATGGGTTCCCCAGCTCTGATTTCGGCTGCAACGGCCTCCTCCCAGGGGTGGGCTTCAAAAAATTTAGCGACCGGTTCTCTGACCAGTTGCTGGGTGGGCGTGGCCACGGTGAAGGTGGCCTAGTCAGCCTCCTGCACCACCCTGGCCTGGGAGAGAAAACAGGCAGCGGGGGGGAATTTTCACTCTCCCAGGCTCCGGAGGCTTTCCTTAAGCCTCCGGGAAAGCAAAAACAGCCTTCCTGGGCTCTGGGGCCGCTCAGGAGACCAGAAACGGGCTCTCCAAGGTCAGAAATGGGCCCGTTTCCGGCCTTCTGGACCTTCCAGGAGGCCCATTTTTTGCCCTCTCCGACCCGCCACACGGGCCCTACACTTAGCTGCGATCCAAAACAGGATGCATGGGGACTCATGGGAGGGGAGGGATGGGTGGGGCCAGTCAGGGGTGAGATTTGCCGCTTTGCCAAACTGGCCATAAAATTAACAACCGGGTCGCCTGAACCGGTGTGGACCGGTAGCAGCCCACCCACTCCCTGCTTCCACTGCCAGAGAAAATGGAGCTCAGGAGGGCTGTGGGTGCTCCTCCCAGGCTCCATTTTCAGCCACAGCAGCATCTTGCAGCCCTCTGCCAGCGAAAATGGAGCTGGGGGGGATAGGTGGCCCTCTTGAGCTCCATTTGCACTGGCAGAAGCACCACGGGCTGGTCCATCGCTGTTTCCAGGGTGGTCCCACAAGCCAGATTTAAGCACCCCATGAGCTGGATCTGGCTCATGGGCCTTGAGTTTGACATCCCTGGTCAAGGGGGTCCAGGCGAGCCCACATCTGCAGCCCAGAATGGGGGGGGGGATTGGAATTGTCCTCTTGGCCTATCTTGGATGGTGGAGAACAGCTAAGCAAAGCAGAGCACAGAACCCCAAAGGCCCCAGATCCCAGCAGGTCTTCCCCTTCCCTCAAATCACCTTCTCCTCCCCACTGACCAGCATTCCAGGCCCTGCCTCCTCCACCGCTCACTCCTCAGACTCTGCGACATTTGTGCAGACCAACAATTCCTATTTCTAAATCAGGAACTCCAACCCATTAAGCGCCTCTGGATTGTTGCAGACTCCACAAGGCTCCCTCATTATCCCTGTCTCCTAGAAGGCGACAGAAATCAGCCTAAAAAGCAAGAAGGACATTAATGCATGCTGGGCATATTAAGAGCAAAGAATAACAAAGCAATGCGTCTCGCCCCAACTTATTTTTCTTCCTCTCCTGAAAGTTGGATCCTACTTTGGTTTTAGTTGCTGAATTTCAGGACTCCACCCATCATGCGGGGTCTCCTTCCTTTCCACGCCTGGGAAGGGAAGGGAAGGGAAATCCTTTGGATGGAGAGGAAGATGATGAGTGGTGAAAGGCGCAAAAGAGGGAGGGGTTGAAAAGGAAGGGAAGTAGCAAGGACGGGAATCCTACAACTGGAGGTATATGGAGATTCTGTGTCCTCGAGGTCCTGGTTGTCCCGCAAGGTGCTTCTTTTTTTTTAAAGAGGCAAATCGATTTTCTGGTTTTTCTTTGAAGATGTTTCGCTTCTCATCCAAGAACCTTCTTCAGCTCTGAATAAAGAATGGCCCTTCTTTCAGAACGGGTGAAGCTTCTTGGATGAGAAGAGAAACGTCTTCAGAGAAAAACCAGAAAGTCCAGTTGCCTCTTGAGAAAAAAAAACAAAACACCTTTGGGACTGAGGACTGGAGGGGACCTTGGAGGTCGTCGAGTCCAACCCCCCTCCCGGTCCAAGGCGGGAGTTTTTATACCATCCTGGACAAATGGTTGCTCGAACTTTTCTTGAAATCCTCCAACGATGGAGCACTTACAGCTTCTGGAGGCCAATCGTTCCACAGATTAATTGTTCTCAAGAGACAGGAAATGTCTCCTGTTAATTCTAGGTTGGGTCTCCCTCTGAGGAGCTTCCATCCATCGCTTCTTGTTCTTCACCCAGGAGCTATGGAGAATAAATTGACACCCTCTTCCCAGTGACAGTCCTTCAAATATTGGAAGAGGGCTAACGTGTCTCACCCCACCCCTGCCCAATTCTTCTCTTCATCAGGCTAGACTTCCCTGGTTCCCTCAATTGTCCATCATGCATGTCAGCCTCCAGTTAGACATGGTTGGTGAGAGGCAATGGTGGGCTGCTGGTGGTTCGGAATGGTTCCAGCAAACCAGTATTTCTGATGATCAGCTGGCCCAGCCGATCCGCCCCATCCTGTCCTATATTTCCATCTTTTTAGCACAGCTTATTTCACGCACCTCAGCTGTTCTGCTTACCGGGCAGCCCTAGAAGATAAGCTGTCGAGCAGAGGTCTCCAAACTTGGCAACTGTAAGACTTGTGGACTTCAACTCCCAGAATTCTCCTGCTGCCAGCTTTGGGAGTTGAAGTCCACAAGTCTTACAGTTTGGAGACCTCTGCCCTAGACCATTTCAGACAAGCGGTTGTCCAGTCTCTCCTTAAAATCTCCACACCCACAACCTCTGGACGGAAGCTGTTCCACTGCTTAATTGTCATCACTGTCAAGAATAACAGAATTGGAAGGGACCTTGGAGGTCTTCTAGTCCAACCCCCTGCTCAGGCAGGAAACTCTAGCCTATATCATTTTAGACAAGTGGTTGTCCGATCTGTTCTTTAAAACGTCCAGTGTTGGAGCATTTACAGCTTCTGGAGACAAGTGGCAGCAGTGAATAAGGACTCCAAAGCTGACAGTTGTTCCACTGTTCTAACTGTCAGGAAATTCCTCCTTAGTTCTAGGTAGCTTCTCTCCTTGGTTAGTTTCCACCTGTTGCCTCTTGTCCTGCCTTTAAGAAGCTTTGGAAAATAGATTGACAACCCCCCCCCTCTTGTTTGTGGTAGAACCGGTTGTTAAATTGGTTGCAGCCCACCACTGGTGAGAAGACTTTAAATGGAAAAATAAACTTTCCAGGATGGGTTTCAGCCACAATAGCGGCTACAGTTCCACTTCCAGGATCAGAGGCAACAACAAATCATGAATGTCAGTTGCCAGGCCCAAACCAGGAAATGCCCCCTTACTGGTTGGCTCCAGTGAGGAGCGGATGTTTCCTCTAACCCTGCTTCAAGACGGCTTCTCCTTCCTCCTGGTCCAAGCACTCTCCATCAGACAAGAAGCCCCTGAATAATCAGGCAGGTGGGGGTTGGGGGTGGACACAGGGTCCCTTGTAGGTTTTTGGAGGAAGGGAAGGCTGAAAAGCAAACCAGCCACCTCTAGATTCTTTTCCCACCCTACTCCCCAGCTGAAATCTCAGCCTTGCTAATCTGGACAAGCCTCCTAAATAAGCATCTGCTTTAGAAATAAAGCAATTAATCTGTAAAAAACTGTGATCAGGCCAGCTGTTTGCACATTAAAACCAACTGCGAGGGAAATATCTAGTACTGATACAAATCCGCCTTAGTTTGCAGGCTGCCGTGAGAAGTTTGGAAAGGGAACTCAACAATTTATTAATCCAAAAATCCCCTCTCTTGATGGAGATATCGACAGGCAGGCAGCCCTTGGTGCAACAATCCCTTTCGTTAATGAGATGTTATGCACACATCCATGCCCAAGTTGTGCTGTTGGAGAATATTACCGGGGAACAAGAGCACCTGAGAATAGTTGCAGCCCCCACCTTCAGTTGTTAAACCACGATACAAAGTCCTGTGGTTTAATCACAGCCCACCTGGCCTCTCATTCAGAAGCACCCCTACGGGAAAGCCTTCAAACCAAGGGCAGATATGATGGCCTTTCCAGAGTCATTCAAGTGGCAGAAAGGTCTCTGAGGAGGGTCCAGATTTCAGATTAACAGAGTTGGAAGGGACCTTAGAGGTCATCTAGGCCAACCCCCCCCCCCAAGCAGNGAAGGGACCTTAGAGGTCATCTAGGCCAACCCCCCCCCCCAAGCAGGAGACGCCATTTCTGACAGAGGGCAGTCCAGTCTCCTCTTGAAAGCCTCAAGGGATGAAGCTCCCACAACTTCTGAGGGCAACTTCGGTTCCATCGGTTGATTGTTCTCCCTATCAGAAAATTCCTCCTTATTTCCAGGTTAAAACTCTCCTGGATCAGTTTCCATCCATTGTTCCTTGTCTGGCCTCCCTCCCTCCTTCTTTTCCTCCCTCCCATTTCCTCCCTTCCTCCCTCCTTCTTTTCCTCCCTCCCATTTTCTCCCTTCCTCCTTGCCTCCTTCCCTTCCTCCATACCATCTCCTTCCTTCCTTCCTTCCTTCCTTCCTTCCTTCCTTCCTTCCTTCCTATACAAATTAGCAGAGTGGGAAGGGACCTCTAGTCCATCCCCACTCCACCAAAGTAGGAATCTCTACCTCATTTCTGACCGATGACAGTCCAGTCTCTTCTTGAAAGCCTCCAGGGATGAAGCTCCCACAACTTCTGAGGGCAACTTCTGTCCCACTGGTTGATGGTTCTCCCTGTCAGAAAGTTTCTCCTTATTTCCAGGTTGAAACTCTCCTGGATCAGTTTCCATCCATTGTTCCTTGTCTGGCCTTCAAGTGCTTTGGAAAATAGGTTGACCCCTTCCTCCTCTCTGTGGCAGCCCCTCAAATGTTGGAAGACCATCATCATGTCTCCCCTGGTCCTTCTCTTCCCTAGACCGGCCAGGCCCAGTTCCTGCAACCGTTCTTCATGTGTTTTAGTCTCCAGTCCCCTCATCATCCTGGTTGCTCTTCTCTGCACTTTTTCTAGAGTATGTGGTGACCAAAACTGGATTCTCAGTGTGGTCTTACTTATGCTTTATAGAAGGGGTCTCCAAATTTGGCAACTTTAAGGCTTGTGGACTTCAACTCCTAGAATTCCTCAGCCAGCTATCCCCAGCCAACCAGTTATGTTGGCTGGAGAATTCTGGGAGTTGAAGTCCACAAGTCATAAAGTTGCCAAGTGCGGGGACCCCTGGTCTAGGGTCTCCTTCTTGTGTAGGGGGTTGGACTAGAAGGCCTCTGAGATCCCTTCCAACTTGGATATCCTGTTAAGAGGTGCGCATAAGTTCCCCTTTGTTTCTGGAGATTTCCTCTTCGGGATCAATCTCCCGTGATCTGACTTAGTTCTGTGCTGCTGCAACTGTCTGCCTCTCTGACCCTTTTCAGCCTTTCATACCCTCCAGCCTCTTTGTCAGCATCCTTTTTTCAAAAGTCTGGATGTCTAGAGAAACATGGAGCTAACCTTGACGAAGGAATGGAGGGCTGTTGGAGGGAGCTGAAGCCACAAGCACAGAAGGTCCCCCTAGCCCACCAGCTCAGGCCAAAGAAGCTTCTTGGAGAAGCAACGGAGAAGTTGCGAATCAAAAAGACAAAACCAGTTGCCATGACTCAACTTCCAGACAATTCTACTTGGAGGACTGAGAATCTTCCATCAACAAATACACCAGAAGCCCAACAACGCCCACCTTGATCCTCTTTCATATCAGAGGAGGCCCAGAGAAAAGTGGGACAGTCTTTCCAAGAGGTTGCTGTGCCCGTTTCCTGACCTGGCCTCCTTTGAAGAGTCGAGAAGTCATCGCTCTAAAGTAGAAGGGGACTGGAGAAAAGGGAATTCAAACTCCAGAAGAAGTCAGAAACTGCCAGGATGTATCCATCAGTAAATTTTCAACAAGTCTGACAATTATTTCTGCTAAATCTTTGTTGCCTGCTAAACTAGCTAAGCTTTTAGCACCATGGAGCTACTGCCTGGAATTAGCTGAAAGGCAAAATGCATCACAGGCACACAATGAATTTCCACTCCAAGTACGTGACCCATCTCAGGTGTAACCAGCCATCCAGACACTCCAGAGCCTGGGAAGAAGAAGAAAAAAGCCACAGAAAGTGCCCATGTGGCCTCGACAGGCTACCATTTGTGAGGTTGCGAGATGCTTTATCGCCAACCCAAGCTGGAGAGAGAAAGAGTGCATCAAATGATCCCAAAGTTGTGATGGGGCCCTTGTGTCCATCATGAAGAGGCTTTGGCCCAGCCGCTCTGATCCAGCCAGCCAAACAATCACTGTTCCCATAAAACTCTTTTTTTCTTTTTTAATGTGGCAAACAAAAATGCATGCCATGCACAGATGTCTGCTCATTGGGCTTAGTGTGACATTATAAAAATGTAGTTAAATCCCTGGGAGCTTTTTCTGGAAGCAGTATGGAGAGACCCATCAATCAAAACAGCCCTGCAGGAATGTTGGTTGGTCCAGAACGTAGCTGCTGCTTGCAGGCAGCTGGTCTTCCAATACTTGGAGGGACTTTTGGAGGGAAGAAGAACTCGGTTTATTCTCCAAAGCACCTAAGGGAAGAGCAAGAAGTAATGGGTGGAAGAGGGTCAAAGGGAGATAAGAAGGAAATAATCAATGGAACAGCTTGCCTCCTGAAGTTGTGGTTGTTCCATCACTGGAGGTTTTCAAGAAGAGATTGGATAACTGTTTGTCTGAAATGGTATCGGGTCTTCTGCTTGAGCAGAGGGTTGGACTAGAAGACCTACGAGGTCCCTTCCAATCCCAAGATACTGGGAGACATATAAATAAATTGCATATGATAGACAGACAGACAGACAAGAGAGAAGATGGGTGGATGGACGGACGGACGGACATACAAAACAATCCATGGAACAATCCACGGAACAGCCATGCAACTCCATGCCTCCTGGAGTTGTGGTTGCTCCCTCAATGGTGGTTCTCAAGAAAAGATTGGACATCCATTGTCCAGGATGGAAAGAGGACTCCTGCCTTGGGGAAGGGGTTGGATTAGAAGGCCTCCCAGGTACTTTCTAGCCCTAGGCATCTCTCGTGCTATGATTCCATGGGATCTGCTTCAGGAGTGCAACATCTGGTTTTTGCGGGTGTGATACAATGGCAGCAATCAAGTTTCCAAGTCCAAAGTCTTGGGCTTCCAAAGTCCTGGTCTTAACCTATGAAGCTCAACATGTTTTGGATCTCTCTCATACTCAGAGACCCCATCTGAGGTGGAGAAGTAGGAGCCCAAAGACAGGTCTTCTCCGGATTTGACACATCTTCTGGTGGATTTGTCCTCCCCCCCCCCGACAGATCCTGATGCTCCCACACAATTAGAAAGGTGATGGCAACTGTATTGTTTCAGCAACAGTTTGAAGCATCTGCTCCTCACATTAGCTTGTCTCACTGGTGGGAGTTTTGGACTATTTAAATTTGAATTTTACTACTTTTATTTGATTTTAATTACAAGTAATGGACATCTATTTTGCGGATACATGGGGATTGACTGTATGTCACTGAATATCATTAAGGAAGCTGGGCAAGATGAAAATCCTGCAAGACCAAAGTAAACATTGAAGATCTTCGTGAGCTCACTGAAGAAGAAGTATTTTGTGTGAGGATTGGAGGCAAAGGTTTGTTGGAAGAAGACAAAATATATGACAGGGTTTCTCAGCAGAGGGATTTTATGGCAAATTTATTTTTGGAAAAGTGCTTCCACAGCTTTTATGTATGTTAATGGAGCAGAGATCGCGTCTAATTGGAAACACAACCAGAAATTTCACCCAATTTGAGGCTGTGTTTTCCTGGGAAGTGCCAAACCGACAGCGGAGGTAGAACATAAAACAACAGGGCTGGAAAGGACCTTTCAGATCTTCTAAGGGACCCTTCAGATCTGCTCAAGCAGGAGACCCTCTACAATTGTTCTGACCCAGCTTCGCAAACACGACAAAATGTCTGTATTTAAATCAATAATTCCTTTATTAGGGGCACCAGCAGCCCTGGCAAAAAGTTTCTCTCTCGCTGCAGCTGAACAAGTCTGTCTGTCA
Organism: Laticauda laticaudata; assembly: GCA_004320025.1. NCBI lineage: Eukaryota > Metazoa > Chordata > Lepidosauria > Squamata > Elapidae > Laticauda > Laticauda laticaudata. The sequence continues at coordinate 10,420 of BHFT01019563.1, forward strand.
GGGGAGATGAATAGTTGTCTGCCACATCTATTCATCTCCGCCCCCTGCCTTTTATTCCTAGAGCTAAGGTGGGGCTTTGCTAGCGGTGGTGGCTCTTCCGTCCCAAGGACCAGCTCATAGATTTCCACTGCTCTCCTTTCCTCTGCCTTCTGTGCATCCATGCGTCAGGCACTGGGCCCAGCTGTTCCTCCTCTTCCCCATCAGCCACCTCCAGACCTGGGGCTGTTGACTCTCCATCTGAGGATGATGGACAGCCCAGGGTCCGCCTCTGACTCTCTCTCTCTCTCTCTGCCAGCTCCCTCCCCTCTTCCCCCCTCGGAGCTCCCAGGTTGCCCTGATGCTGACCCTGACTCCCATGCCTCCTCCTCCTCCTCCTCTGATCCAGCTGCTGGAAGGTTGGGGGCTGACAGGCCAAAACAACAATTTTGGAAAAATGACTGTCCAGTCTCTTCTTAAAACCTCTGGTGATGGAGCAACCATGACTCCCCTATGCAAGCCATTCTACTATTGAATTGCTCTCACTGTCATGAAATTTCTCCTAGGAAGGTTGGATGTCTCTTTAATGAACATCCACCTGTTATTTCTTGTCCTGCCCTCAGGTGCTTTGGAGAATAGGTTGACCCCCCTCCTCTCTCAAACTATCCTACTGTACTTGAGATCCATCATGAGAAGGCCCTGCTCTCTGGAGATGTTGAGAACAGCAATAAACATAATATTTGCACTTAGATTTATATTGTTCTGACCTTGGCTTCCCCAACAGCACGAAGCTGACTCCTTGTCCTGATAACCCCCTTTTATTTTGGTTAAAGTGAATTCCTCTCCAGCAAAGTCCTGGCCAACAGTCTTTCAAAATATTTCACAATTACAGACCTTTATCAGGCTTGGAGAGTTGCCAGGCTAATATCTTTCGGACACCACACGGTAGCAGACAATACTCAGCAAGAATGCAGGAACAGATCTTAACCCAAATGAACGAATTGTCCCCTGCCAAACCCCACTGCCCTTTCGCTCCTCTTTATTCCTTCTGGGAGGGGCCATTCACCGTCCACCTGAGCCTTTACTCCCAACTCAACCCTTGTTCCTCAACTGTTCCCTTCCCCTGGCAGCTCTGTGCATGTGCCCACTGGGAACAGGCTCCAGCTGTTCTTCTGCCCCACTGATCTCTGACTCTGAAGGCAGCTGATAACTGTCAGACGGCCCTGGCCCCGTTTCTGCCTCTGACGCAGAGCAGGGATGGGATGCTACTGGTTCTGCCCAGCTCTGTAGAACCGGTAGCTCTGAAGAGCAGCAGACACAGAACTGGTTCTGTGTCTCATGCTGTTTGGTCCACCTGCCCTCCCGGGCTCTTACCTGTCTTTTATTTCCTGCTTTTTCAACCTCAGCTACTTTTCATGGCACAGCTGAGGCTGAAAAACCAGTAAAAAAGGCTTTTTTTCAAATGCTGTGCACCTGTGCACAGTGCTTATCAGCTGTCCGGGAGGCACAGCTTTCATTGTATTACATGCACATGCAAAACGTAAGTACCGAACCCGGAGTAACACCGGTTGAATCTACCCCTGACGCAGAGCCCTTGTCCAAGCCTTCTCCAGACTCCAGGACTGGCCCATGTTCCTCTCCAATCTTCTCACTGTCTGAATCTGCTGCCAGCTTTGCTGGCCACTCACAGGCCACAACATATATACTGCTCCACAGTGCTTTACAGCCTGGTGAGCCATGGTGCGCTAGTGGGCCATGAGGGGTTCTGCAACTGGGCTGTGGAAACAGTAGGCGAGCGTGAGCACACATGTGTTTCTCACTTGTACGAGCCGCAGGCGAGCGTGTGTCCCTCTGCTCCATTTGCATGGATGAACGGCAGGAGGGAGGGGGTGCAGGAAATGGAATCTATTACGGCACTAATCAACCACCTCCATTGTGCGGTTCCCCCACTGGGGTCCCAAACCACATTTTTAGACTCTTGTGAAAACATATTACCCAAACTATCTGGGACATCATTTCACCAACCTCAGAAGGACAGAAGTTGGGGGCAGATGGACTCATTTATCGTGGCCGGGGGGGGGGGGGNAAGTTGGGGGCAGATGGACTCATTTATCGTGGCGGGGGGGGGGGGATCCTTGAAAGGCCCAAAGGACCAGGTGAGAAAGATAGACCATCACGGATAAAATCTACCCTCGGTGGTTGCTAGGAGCTGAAGCAACTCGATGGCACTCAGTCTCTCCTATGTGCTCTACGCTTCCTCCAGATCCACGCGAAGGGTCCGTTTTGCCTCCTACCTTCCTTCCCTCCCTCACTTCCTTCTCCATCACTGGAGATTTTAAAGAAGAGACTGAATAACCACCTCTCTGAAATGGTATAGGTTCTCCTGCCTGAGCAGGGGTTGGACTAGAAGACCTCCCAAGTCCCTTCCAGCTCTGGTGATCTGCTTATTCTGTTACCTATATTGTCCTTTCCCCCCCCTCCCCCGTTTGAATAGTTTCCCTACCTTGCAAAGCAGGCCTAAAATTTATAAACCTCTATACAGGTTGTCCTGAACTTACAACAATTTGTTTACTGACTGCTTGAAGTCAGAAAGAAGTGCAGAAAAAAGTGACTTATGACCATTTTTCACACTTATGACCATTGCAGCCACATGATCAAAATTCGGACGCTTGGCAAATGACTCATCATTACGACGGTCAGAGCGTTGCAACCTTCTGGCAAGCAAAGTCCCTGGGGAAGCCGGATTCACTTAAGAACCGTCCGACTAACTGAACAAATGCAGTGATTCACCTAACATCGGTGGCAGGAAAGGCCGTAAAGTGGGACTAAACTCACTGAACCAATGTCTCGCCTAGCTGCATCAATTTTGGGCTCGGTTATGGTCATAAGCCGAGGACTCCCTGTGTGTCTATTTGCAACCAATCCCACTTGTCGTTGGTCTCCTACATATCAGAACAAACTGGTTCCCGGGTAAACCAAGAGCCGAGTGAAACATCAGAGCCCACTGATGTGATAATTAGCAATCAATGGTTGTATTTAAGTCATAGAAACTCTGCAGGGGCTCCTCACCTCCCCCAGTTCACCACAATCATTGTCTCTCGTCTGTCCAGGATGGATTTTGCTTCTCGACAACTCAGATCCCAGCCTGGAGCTGCCTTGAGAGCCCAGGACGTCTGCAGGAGGCGCATGAAAGGCGCATGAAAGGCGCGAGGGAGCAAACCGCCTGCTCTTCACCGCCCTTGATCCTCGCTTCTCCTGCTGAAGAGGGCGAGCCAAGCCCTCAGGCACATGGAGAGAAGGGCCCTTCAGCGTCCCTCTTCCAGGCCGCTCCCACCGTTGTGCAACCCTCTTAAAGTACGACAAGCATCTCAGCACCAGCAGGGACCTCTTCACCCCACATGCTGGTTCACTTCTCTCCCGGAATTACTTCAGGAAGAACAACAGAATGGCAGAGTTGGAAGGGACCTGGGAGGTCTTCTAGTCCAACCCCGCCGCTGTTAGGAAACCCTGTTCCCATGATGACGAACCTATGGCACGCAAGCCATTGCCCCAGCTCAGTTTCATTGTGCATGCGTATGCGCCTCCCGCCAGCCATCTGATTTTTGGGGATCAGCTGTGCATGCATGGGGGGCAGGGGGCATGTGGGAGATGCACATGCATGCACGGGGGAGCACAGGGGGGTGCGCATGCATTGCATTAGGTGTGCAGGCACACATGCACACTCTCACACATGCATGTGTGCACACACTTTTGGCACAAGACGGCAGAAAGGTTAGCCATCCCTGCCCTCAACCATTTCAGACAAACGGTCGCCCAACAACCTAGAAATCTCTACTGTAGGAGCAGCCAGAACTTTGGCAGGCAAGCCGTTCCCACTGGTTAATTAACAGAGGTGGAAGGGACCCTGGAGGTCTTCTAGTCCAACCCTTTGCTCCTGCAGACCCTAAACTATCCCACACAACTGGCTGTCCAGCCTCTTCTTAGAAACCTCCAGTGATGTAGTAGCACCCACCACTTCTAGAGGCATGTGTCCCCCCCCCCCCCCNNNCCCCCCCCCCCCCCGGTGACTTAATTGTCCTCGCGGTCAGGAAGTTTCTTCCTCGTTCCGGTTGCTTCCCTCCTGCCTTGAGTTGCTTTGCAGGATAGATTGGCCCCTCCCTCTTCTTTGGGTCAGCCCCTCAAATATTGGAAGATTGCTGAAGAAAGGACCCGTCCCAGGTCTTCCGGAATCAGCCTTTCTGCGATGAACCAGTAGGGCTGATGTTGGGGCCCAGCTGGCCAGATGCGCGTTTTCTGGATCAGATCTGGCTTTTCCAATCCTTCCTGCTGAACAGGTTGCTTAGGATTTTTGCCACACACAACCTCTTGTGAGAAACAAAAATTGCGTGATGTTGGATACGAGACAAAGGGCGGGGAGGGAGGGAGGGAGAGAGAGAGAGACAGACAGACAGACAGACGCACACACACAAAGAGACAGACAGAGAGAGAGACAGAGAGAAAGAGAGGGAGAGATAGAGCGAAAGAGACAGACTGAGAGAGACAGAGAGGAAGAGAAAGAGAGAGAAGGAGGGAAAGAAAGAGAGAGTCAGAAAAAAAGAAAGAGAGGGAGGGAGGGAGAGAGAGAGAAAGAGGGAAGGAGAGAGAGAGACAGACAGACAGACGCACACACACAAAGAGACAGACAGAGAGAGAGAGACAGAGAGAAAGAGAGGGAGAGATAGAGCGAAAGAGACAGACTGAAAGAGAGAGAGAGAAAGAGAGAGGGAGAGAAAGAGAGAGTCAGAAAGAAAGAGAGGGAGGGAGGGAGGGAGAGAGAGAGAAAGAAAGAGGGAAGGAGAGATAGACAGACAGACAGACACACACACACAAAGAGACAGACAGAGAGAGAGAGAAAGAGAGGGACAGAGAGGGAGGGAGAATGAATGAATCTCTTTTGGAAGCTTCAGGGCCCCCAGGGGAAGCGGCAGCTCCAGAGGGCTTTTCAAGGGGGATTAAGAAGATCGACTTCGGTCTTTGTGGAAAACTCAAGGCTGCGCATGGACTGGATTTAACTGAGGCCCCATTGGCAGGAGCTGCGCATCAGCAGCAGCGGCAGAAGCCCGTCCGTCCGTGGCTGTGCCCTGAGCAGGGCCTTCTCCCGCCCTCTTGCTTCGGCCAGAACCCAGCAGGAAGCTCCAGGGAGGACAATCCTCGGACTGAAGCATCTGCAAAAGTGTGCTGGGGACTTTCGGGGAACCAAGGGCCTCCAAAGGCTTCTGGCGGCTGCTCTGTTTCTCCAAATGTTGCACGAGGAGGAGGAGGAGGAGGAGAGGAGGAGGAGGA
>BHFT01019564.1:0-17581 GCA_004320025.1 Laticauda laticaudata
GGGGAGAAGGGGCAGGGGGGCCTGAAATCTTCAAAAGTTTATAACTCATTGCAGATCAAAAAAAAAGGGGGGGAGGGAAGGGGAAGGGAAGCACTAAGCCCCCCCCTCCCTCCCAGCCAGCCTCCTTTCGGGTTGCTGGGGAGGGGGATAAAATGAAGCTGCCTTTACTCAGCTGTGCAGGAGGCCGTAGAGACTCACTCAGAGGGACCGTCACTGAGCGGGACGGCCACTCGGGCAGGTGGAGAGTATCAACTGCTGGGCCAGGAGTTGGGCATCTGTGGTCCCAGTGCAGGAGTTGGAAGCTGCAAGGGCTTTTAGCATAAAGAGCCTGGGGAGGGGGTGGGGTGGGGGGAGAGGGAGGCAAAGTCTTTACAAGAAGCAACAGATGGAAACTATTCAAGGAGAGAAGCAACTAAGGAGAAACTTCCCAACAGTGAGGAGAATTAACCAGTGGAACTGCTTGCCACCAGACATCGTGGGCCCTCCATCACTGGAGCTTTCCAAGAAGAGACTGGACCGTCACTTATATGAAATAAGGGCATAGGCTATAAGGTCTGGAGCAGGGAGCTGGACTAGAAGACCTCCAGGGTTCCTTCCAACCCTGTGATTTATGTTCTACATTCATAATGGTCCTGGCGATGCCCTTCCCTCCCGCTCCCCTCCCTCTTCCCTTGAAGAAAGGAAGGCACGGCCGCAAAGCTTTTGTGCTGGCAGAGGGTGCATGTCAACGCAGGCGTTTGAGTGTCGTCGGGTCCAGCGGTCTTTGGGTCCAGACAGTGGCTGGAGAAGGGCCAGCCAGGAGGAGAGTCCCCCCCCCACCTGTTTGGCAAACATCAAACCTCTCAGCCCGTCGACTCTAATGTCCTTGTCAGCAGGTGACCTGGAAGTGCAGCCCTCTCCGGCCAGGTGCCCTCCATCCCTCCGGGCTTGTTCCGAAAGGGCCGAGAGGCCACAGAACAGGAACAGAAGAGAAGAGAAAGAGAAGAGAACCGGAATAGCGCAGGAGTGGAATGGAACAGAATCAGGAAAGAAGAGAGGAGAGGAGAAGAGAATGGAATTGGCATGGCATAGAACAGAACAGAACAGAACAGCAGAATTGGAAGGGACCTTGGAGGTCTTCTAGTCCAACCCCCTACCCAGACAGGATACCCTACACCACTTCAGACAAAGGGTTATCCAAACTTCCAGTGTTGGAGCATTCTCAACTTCTGGAGGCAAGTTGTTCCACTGGTTAAATTGTTCTCCCTGTCAGGAAATTCCTCCTAATTTCTAGGCTGCTTCTCTCCTTGATGAACTTCCATCCGTTGCTCCTTGTCCTGCCTTTAGGAAGCTTTGGAGAAGAGCTTGACTCCCTCTTCTTTGGGGCAGCCCCTGAGATACTGGAAGATTGCTCTCCTATCGCCATTGAGTCTCGACCTCTTCTAGACTCTCAACATCTTGATGCTGGAGCTGACTGGGTTCTTGTGGTCACAGGTGTGATGGAGCCCCACCAACCCAGAGAGCAGACCTGCCCCCCCCCCAGGACCTCAAACATTCAGGTCTTGGATGGCCTTCATGCAAACAGCCTATGCGAGCTCTCACTTCCCATGTCCTCCATTCCACGTACACACCCCGGCTTATAAGGCAGCCAAAAAGAACGATGTTCCAAAAGCTGAATTTGCAATCTGTGGGGAGGAAGATCCAAACCCCAATCAAATTCCAACATGCAAAGAAGACAATGTTTGGCCAACACTCCACATGTCTCCTCTCTCTCCCTGGAGAGTCTCTGTGGCTCTGATTTACAGGGTCCGATTTCTGTTTGTTTTCATGTGACTCTTGCTGGGTTGCAGGCATGGGGGTGTGTGGAGGGGTAGAGCGGGAAGGGAAATGCACTTTTCAGATCAGATTAAAAGGTTTCAGAGGGGAAGAATGAGGTCAGGGTGTCTGCTGAACTCTTTTTTTTTTTTTCCTGTCCTCAGTTGCCCCTTGAAAACTGGTCAAAATAGTGTTAGTACCACTTTATACTGCACTGGTAAGGCCACACTTGGAATATCGCACTCAGTTCTGGTTGCCACGATGTAAGAAATATGTTGAAACTCTAGAAAGAGTGTAGAGAAGAGCAACAAAGAGGCTGGAGGCTAAAATGTATCAAGAATGTTGCAGGAATTGGGTATGTCCAGCTTAGTGAAAAGAAGGACGAAGGGGTGATATGATGGCAGTCCTCCAATAGTTGAGAGGCTGCTACAAAGAAGAGGGTCCACCTGCTTGCAAAGCACCTGAAGGCAAGAATAGGACAGGACAGGACAGAATAGGATAGAATTATTTATTGGCCAAGTGTGATTGGACACACAAGGAATTTGTCTTCACTGCATAAGCTCTCCGTGTACATAAAAGATATGAGTGATGAATCATGATCATAATCATCATAAATGCATTCATCATGGATGAATGTATTTATGATGATGAATGTATTTATGACATATTTATTTATCATATCTATAGATAGATATCTACTGTATATATTGAGAGAGAGAGAGAGAGAGAGAGAGAGAGAGGGAGAGAGAGAGAGATACAGGTATAGAAAAATAGAGATATAGATTTTTATTTATGATATGATATGGATGGATGTATTTATAAACAATGGATGGGAACTAGTCAAGGAGAGAAGCAACCTGGAATTAAGGAGAAAGTCCCTGATAGGGAGAACAATCAACCAGTGGAACAGTTTTGCATCCAGAAGTTGTGGCTGCTCCATCGCAGCAGGCTTTCAAGAAGAGATTGAACAGCCAATCGTCCAGAATGGTATGGAGTCTCCTGCTTCAGCAGGGGGTTGGACTAGAAGACCTCCAAGGTCCTTTCCAATTGCGTCATTCTGCATTTCTGGCTATGAAGAGAAGCTGGCATTTTGACAATGCAGATTGTCCCTACCCCTTGTTTGGAAGAAGAGACTGGACAGCCCTTTGTCTGGAATAGGGTAGGGGCTCCTGCTTGAAGAGTAGAAGGCTTTTTAGGTTAGGAGTTAGGTCTCCTGCTTCCCCTTGGGCCAGAAGTCTTCCGAGGTCCCTTCCAACTCTGGAATTCTGTCTAATTCTCTCCAAGTCAGGTCATTTTTCATGCTTGCTCAAATAACAACGGGCATTTCTTCTGCTCGGCTGCTGTCAGATTTTTCTGCAGCTTGGCTGGTCCTCATCTTCAAGGCAGCATCTTTTGGCAGCTGGACCCAGGAACGGGCACTTCTGAATTCAGGAGGTGTCCTCCTCAGGATCTGGCAGCAAATTGTGAAGTTGCCTCGTAAGCTGCAGCCAGCTGGCCTCGTGGCCTCCTGCAGCTCTCCAAGGTTGGCAAAGGTGCCCACTGCTTTTTGGTGGAGGTTGAGAGTTGGCATGGCAGGAAGGCTTAGCGCAGAAGGAGGTAGGGCAGCTGTTGGCAAAGTCACCTGCTGCAATGGTACTGGGCGGCAGGTATGTCTCAAGGTGTGAAATCTACCTGAGAAGGGGATACTGTCAACTCATAAAACATTTCTATGCCCCTTTTATAGTTGCCAACAGAATGGTGGGGGGGGGGAGAAGAGTTTGAAGGGAGCAGTGCAGCAGTTTGGAACCGAAAGTGCAATCCATTCATATCTTGCAAAGATTATAACTAAGCGACTGGAGTTTCTGCCCACAAAAATCTCTAATTGGAGAACATGATTGATGACTCTTAGCTATGGATGTGTTTCATTGGAGAATATAAATTATGATGCACCCAGAGGGGTGGGGTGGGGGAAGCCAGGGTCAAGGCAACAGTGAATTACACGTCTCAGAATCGGCTTCATACAGGTCATGTACCAACACGTTCGCTCCTAATAAATCCTCTGAAGTTTTTGAAGCTTGGCTCGTGGCTCATGATTTCATGAGGGCAACTCACAGATACCTCCTTCCACATGCTTGAGGATTCAGAAGGGACCCCTGGTTCGTTGCATTCGCCACTCCTGCTTTATTTTAAGAAAGGGGCTCAGGATTTTTTTATTTATCTCAGAGGAAGGGTGAATGATGTCAGCTTTGGTTTTCCGAATTCTTTCATTCCTGCTTGTGAAAAAAATGTGGCAGTTGTGCGTACTCACAGGGTCTCACTGGAAAAAGAACCGGGTGCAGCTCAGCAGTCCCTGTCTCATGACTAACAGGTGCAGAACAAGCCAGGATCAAATTATCCCTGCAGAAGGTTGGCAGTTCCAAACTTGGCAGGGTCCCTTTCCTGGGAATAGCTGGCATTCTTAGCCTGCCCGGCAGCCTTTGCTCTTCAGGTGAAGAGGGAATGACCTCTTGCCTCTGCTTGTATCCTGAATGGCCCAGGTCTGGCTTGGGTTCCAGGGGTCTTGAGGAGAGGTATTACCTGGCAAGAACCAGAGGTGGCCATTAGTTGTCCTGTCAGGGAGGGGAGAAGGGAGGGAGGGAGGAAAATGGAAAGAGGGAGGGGAAGGAAGGAAGGACTAATGGAGGGAAGGAAAGGAGAAGAGGAAGGGAAGGAAGGAAAAGGGGAAGGAAGGAAATGGCAATATCCCTTCCTTTCTTTTCTTGGAGAACATTGAGCACCTGGTGATGCCTGACTCCTTCCAAGCCATCTGCAGATCAGCAGCCTTGGCACCGTCTCTGCTGCCGCCTGCTAACCCAACAGGCTTCCTTGGACTCCTGTGACCTCCAGAACTGGGAAGCTCCACAGTGGGGATGGGTGTTCATCATTCATAGACTCCGAAGCAGCCAGACCATCTGGACTTTTTAAATGGCATTTGCAGATGAACTGTTATCATCAGGCCTTTGCCCAAAGTGTGGGGAAATGCTTTCTTTTATCCCCACAGGAGAGAGAGAGACAGAGAGGAAGAGGGGGGTGGGAGAGACAGAGGCAGAGAGACAGATGGGGGGGGGGAGAGACAGAGTCAGACAGAGAGATGGGGGAGTGGGAGAGAGAGAGATGGTCACTCAGCTAATGCAACTCTTAAGCTGTGTGCAGTTGGAGGGCTTTGAACCCCTGCCCAACGCAGCCTCTCCGTCCTCCAGGCTGGCTTTCAAATGGACCTTTCCAGCATCAAGAGAGGCAGTAACTGCTTGGCCTCCAGGCAGAAACAAGCTGTGCCAGAGCTCACTGGAGTATCAGATACCAGGCACCCACACGTATCCTGCAAGTTCCTCTCTTTTGCTTTAGTTTTCAGAGGGAAATTCAACCTGGAAATGAGGCGGGGAGAAGTCCTGGGGGGGATCTCATAGCATCACCCAATATTTGAAGGGCTGCCACAAAGTAAAGGGGCTCAACTGATTCTCCGTGGCACCGAAGGGCGGGAGAAGACGCAACAGGTGGAAGCTCCTCACCCAGAGATGCAACCTGGGAATTTTTGACAGTGAGAATGATCAATGGATGAGACGGCCTTGCCCCCTGGAGCTGTGGGGCTCAAATACTGCAGGTCTTCAAAGGTCTGTCCAGGATGATATAAGGATTCCTGCTTTGGGGTTGGAGTAAAAGACCTCCAAGCTCCCTCCCTCCCTCTCTTCTCTTCCAGTGCTGGAAGAGGTCCATTTATTCTTCACTGCACTGAGATCAGGATAAGAAGGTATATCAAAGAGAGGTCCAACTAGAACTAAGGAGGAATTGTCTGGTGATAAGAATGATCAGTGGAGTAGCTTAACAGAAGAACAGAACTACAAGTCAAAAGGGATCTTGGAGGTTTTCTAGTCCAACCCCTGCTCAGGCAGGAGATGCCATACCATTTCAGACAAATGGCTGTCTAATCTCTTATTGTAAACCTCCAATGATGGAGCATCCACAACTTCTGGAGGCTTGCATCTGTTGTTTCTTGTCCTCCCTTCATCCGGTTTCCACCCATTGCTTCTTGTCCTGCCCTCAGGTGCTTTGGAGAATAGCTTGACCCCCTCTCCTGTGGGGCTGCCCCTGAGGTGTTGTAAGACTGATACCATATCACCTCTAATCCTTCTTTTCATTAAAGTAGGGGTTAAAGTAGACTTTCTTCCTGGAGTTGTGGGTATTCCATCACTGGAGGTTTTCGAGAAAAGATTGGACCACTATTTATCCAGGATAGTCTGAAGACTCCTTCCTCAAACAGGGGGGTTGGACTAGAAGATCTCCAAGGTCTCTTCCAGCCCTAGGATTCCCAAGAAAACTTGCTCCCTGATTTGTGAGTAAGATTACAACCAGAGTCACCATTTCACTGCTCCAATTATAGTAGAGGAAGAACTGAAAGGATACACACAACTTGGCTTTAATTGCAGTTAGAAGGGTTTGGGGCAGAGCTAAACTTACCTGTATCTTGGCAGCTCCTACATGAATGTTTGTGCCTGGGGAAAAGAGGAGGGAGGCCCCCCTTATACGCCACCCATATTTAGATGCCCCTTTTAGCAAAACTTGTTAAGTTCATAAACAGCTGTATTTTATTTCTTTATAAATCCATTCCTTATTCTTTACTTGTCTTTTTCTCTTTTAAATGGAAAGAGAGCGGCTCTTAGCATGGAAGTAGAAGAACTTAGTAACCGATTACAGATTAACAGAGTTGGAAGGGGCCTTGTAGGTTATCTAGTCCAGGGCTGGGGCAAAACTGGCTGAGGAACTTTGGGAGTTGAAGTCCACAAGTCTTAAAGTTGCCAAGGTTGGAGACCCCTGATCTAGTCCAACCCTCCTCCCTGCCCAAGCAGGAGACCCCACACTATTTTTGAAAGCCTCCAGTGATGAAGCTCCCACAACTTCTGAAGGCAACTTCTGTTCTATCGGTTGATTGTTCTCACTGTCAGAAAATTCCTCCTTATTTCCAGTTTGAACCTCTCCTTGTTGAGTTTCCATCCATTGTTCCTTGTCTGGACTTCAAGGGTGCTTTGGACAATGGCTGGACCCCCTTCCTCCTCCTCTCTGGGGCAGCCCCTCAAATATTGGAAGATGCTCTCCTGTCCCCCCTGGTCCTTCTCTTCCCTAGACTAGCTTTGCAACTAGTTTCTGCAACCATTCATCATCTGTTTTAGCCTCCAGTCCCCTCATCCTCCTGGTTGATCTTCTCTGCACTTTTTCTAGAGTCTCTACATCTTTTTTATAATGTGGTGACCAAAACTGGGTGCAGTATTCCAGGTGTGGCCTTACTAAGGCTTTGTAGAGTGGCATTAGTACTTTAGTACAGCTTATAGTGTTTGTTCAGCCTCAATCTAAGAAGGGGAACAGATGCTTTCTGTGGCTAGGCAGAGTTTCCCAACTTTGGGAACTTGAAGATGGATGGACTTCAACTCCCAGAATTCTCCAGACAGCATGTGGGTGAACTTCAACTCCCAGAAGTCTGCTGGCTGGGATCTCCCTCTTTCGGTGTTTGGAAGTCTTGTGTTTCTCAACCGTGGCCCCTTTAAGAGGGGTGGGCTTCAATTCCCATAACTCCCCAGCCAGCTTTGGGAGTTGAAGTCCACCCTTCTTAAAGGGGCCAAGGCTGCAAATCTAGCTGAAGCTTGGTCTTCGTTGCATTGGCAAAGCTGGCCCGATGTTGGTTCAAGAGAGCTAAGCCTTCACCTCCAAAGGGCTCCTCCCAATTCCACAAGTCTCCACTCCTACAATATCTTTGAGCGCGTTGAGGCTGGGGAGAAATCCCACAGGCCTTCTTGGGACTGCCTGGGCACATGGGAAGAGGCCATTTGCCCTGGCAGTTGTAACTTTTCTCCCAGAGAAATTCAGAAGGATGTAACTGCCATTGGCTTTCATCCAGGGTCTGTTTAATTTGATTTGATCTTAATTTTGAAGAAGCAGACATTAGCTCATGCCTCTCGCTGATCTGATCACTTCCCCCCTCCTCCTCCTTCTGTCTTCTCTTTCTATTCTCCTTCCTCTTTCTCCTCTTTGTCCTCCTCTTCCTGTTCTTCCTCTTCTTCATCCTCCTCTTCCTCTTCTTCTTCCTCCTTCTTTTCCTCCACATCCTCCTCTTTGTCTTCCTACTACTTATTCTTCTTCTTTCTCCTCTTTGTCCTCCACTTCATGTTCTTCCGCCTCCTTTTCCTTCTTCTTTCTCCTCCCGTTCCTGCTTCTCCTCTTCCTTCCTCCTTCTTTTCCTCCTGCTCCACCTTCCTGTCTTCCTCCTCCTTCTCTTCCTCAGTGGCTGAGTCTCCAGCAACTTTCACACCTTCAACAGGAGTACCGAGCCAGGTGGGCTAACAGTCAGGTGTGTGGCTGATACTCCCCTGGCAGCCCAGTGGCTCGTGTAGTCTGGCTCTCTCCTTGCCCTAACCTGCGCATTTAAGGTGAATCTCATCCCAGTGCCTAAAGAGATCTTTAACCTTGAGGTCCAGCCTCTTTCGGATGCTTCTAAAGAGGCCTCTGGCTGTTGGAATTCTCATCCAATGTTGCTCAGGAAGAAACGCTGCTCACCTGCCAAATTTCCCGAGCCGGGTGGGAATTCAGCCGAGATGAGCTTGGGGAGCTTCTGACTCTCTTCTCCGGTTCTCTCCAGCTTCCCAGTCCCCCCCCCCCGCCCCCTGGGTGCCTGGGCATATGGTCCCCTTCTGTGTCCCTTGCCAAGGTCGTCCAAGGTTGGCTAAGTCAGCGGGACCATCTGTGCATCACGTGTGGGGCGGGGGGGGGGTGGCACTCACCTGGCACATGCTAATCCATTGAGGCTTCTGGTGTTCACTTCATCAAGCTGAAGATGCTCAGCGCTCTGCCAGCCTCTGGCTTGAGGGAGCTCTTCAGGCCCAGGCAGAAGTCCCTCACCTGTGTTTTCCCCCAAGAGGTTCAGCAAGGTCATCGAGAGACACCCCTTGAACAGAGTCACGGAGTTGGAAGGGGCCTTGGAGGCCTTCTAGTCCAACCCCTGCTCAAGCAGGAGACCCTATAGCATTTCAGACAAAGGGTTATCCAGTCTCTTCTTGAAAACAACTTCTTGAGGCNTCCAACCCCTGCTCAAGCAGGAGACCCTATAGCATTTCAGACAAAGGGTTATCCAGTCTCTTCTTGAAAACAACTTCTTGAGGCAAGTCATTCTCCTGATTAATTGCTCTCACTGTTAGGAAATTTCCCTCTCCTTCCTTCCTTCCTTCCTTCCTCCCCTCTTCCATCTCCTCATTTCCTTGACCTTTATTCCTGCCTCTCTCCCTCTCTCCCTCCCTCCCTCCTTTTTCTTTCTTTCTTTTCATTCCTTCCTTACTTCTCCCTCCCATCTCCTTCCATCCCTCCCTTCCTTCTCCCATCTCCTCCTTCCTTCCTTCCTTTTTTCTTTCTTTGTTTCTTTCCTTCCTTCTCCCTCCCATCTCTCTCCCTCCCTCCTTCCCTCCCTCCCTTCCTTCTCCCATCTCTTCCTTTCTTTCTTTCTTTTTTCTTTCTTTCTTTCTTCCTTCCTTCTCCCTCCCATCTCCCTTCTCCCATCTCCTTCCTTCCTTCCTTCCTTCCTTCCTTCCTTCCTTCCTCATCCTAAATAGAATGTTCTGCTTTGAATGGCACCGCATTGGAACTTTAATTTAAAAAATGTGGTGCCATTCAAAGCAGAACAGCAACAAAATAACTTAACTACCCTAACAGCATCAATCCAATACTTCCTATTTAGTTTTTTTTTTTAAAAAAAACTCTTTCCCAAAAATGAAAAACAATTTGACCGCTTTGATTGTTGGATACCGTTGCCCGATGCTGCCGCTTTATTGCTATTTTGCTTATATGAATTGCATTTGAGTTTGGCTTAGAAACCTTTGAATAAAATGAGATTTAGGAATATAGCTACATAAATTGGAAGCAATTTTTTTGTTTCCAATCCATATCCTGTAGATGTAGAAAGTGCCACTCTGACAAGACTTTGCAGTTGCCGTTCTGCAGCAAAAATGTTAATCAAAGCCTGAGTTTGGAAGCATCAATTAAAATCCACATTGAACACTGTGGGGTTAGAGTGGAGCCCTTTTGGGTCAAGACAAAGCTTATTTCAGTTCATCCAGTAGTTTTCCAAGGGGGCTTAAAGACCCTGAGCTTGGGAGCTAGAGAGCTGGCAAACCCAATTGTCAGCTGTCCCAGCTTCGCCAGTTAGAAAAGAAAGACTCTCAGACCCATTGTTAATGAAAGTACACTGTACTTGTTCTGATCCAGGCTTCGTCAAACGTACTTAAACGCAAACTTGTTTTAAAAGCAAAAGCTATTTATTGCAATGCTGGGAATTCCTTTCATTCCCAGCCAGAACTAATTATAAACAGTTCCCCAAGATAAGCTCGCGCCTTTCAGTGCTGTGGAATGCAGCCAAAAACAGAAGCATCCAATTAATTATAACAAACACCAACTCAGGTACCAGAAAAAACCAACCAGAGTTCACAAAGCTTCAAGGAGGACTCAGAGACCATTGAGCTACTTTGCTTCCTGCAAAGGTTTCATCATTGAGGTCTGACTTTTATCCCTCATGGGAGGGGCAATCCCCTCCCAGCCTTACTCCTGAGTTCACCCCTTTTGTCTCAACTGGTCTCGCCTTTGAGCAGCTCTATGCACACGCGCACTGGGAACAGGCTCCCCTCGTCCTCTTCCTCGGGTGCTGCCAAACTCTGAAGCTCCAGAGACAGCACCCCACTCCCAGGTGATCCTGGCCCCATCTCTGCATTGGATGCAGGACCCTCGTCCAAGTCCTCTCCAGACTCCCTGACTGGTTCCCATTCTTCCTCACTGTCCGACTCCACTGCTGGCTGTACTGGCTGCCAGCAAACCACAACAATACTAAAGCCAACTGGTTATAGAGAAGCAAATCCAGATCTAAGGTTTTTGGGCCCAAAGCATCTGGTTAACTCTTCCCTTCTCCCCACTTTCCCCCCTGCTTATCTCCAACTGTCCAATTGCATTCAAACAAGTTTTTTTGGTAACAGTCCCTGGCTTGGTGGTCTGGGGGGTGTTGCATGACCTCGGTCAGTGGCTTTCACAGGGTAGCACAAAGAGTAGTTTCAATTCCTCTTACGCCAGGACTCTTCAAACTTGACAGCTTTAAGACTTGTGGACTTCAACTCCCAGAATTCCTCCTCCAGTCATGTTAGCTCAGGAATTCTGGGAGTTGAAGCTGACAAGTCTTAAAGTTGCCAAGTTTGAAGACCCTTGTCTTATGCCAACCCTTTGCCTCCCTGCAGTTCCCTCTTCCCTATTGTGTAGGGCAGACTGGCAACTGGTGATGCATGGCTGGCCCAGCAGGATGGCAGTCCTGACACCGGGTTTTGAGACCCAAACACCATGCGACAGGGTGAGGCCCATTACTCATCCCAGCTCCTGCCTACTTAGCATTTGAAAGCATGCAAATGTGAGTAGATAAATAGGTACCATTTCAGTGAGAAAATAACAGTGTTCCCTGCCCCTTGACATATAATCCTGACCACAGAAGGATCTTCAGACATTGCTGGCTCCTTCAGCTAAAAAAACAAAGATGAGCACCACCCCTGAGAGTTGGACATCACTGGACAGGGGAAACTTTTACCTTTATTGTCTCAATACATAATTCTCAGTCATCCAGGTTCCGGTTGTCCCAAATAAGCTTTTTTCAGGAGGCAACTTTTTTTTCCTTTTGAAGATGTTTCACTTCTCATCCCAGAAGCTTTTTCAGCTCGGACTGGATGGTGGAGGATGGAAGGATTGATACTCCTTGCAGACTGCTGGTCATTTGCGTCCTTTTTCGAGGGTTGTTGAAACATATTCAAAAGAAAAAAACCAGAAAGTCCAGTTGCCTCCTTAAAAAAGCCCCTTTGGAACAACCATGACCTGCATGGCTGAGAATCTCTACAGATTTTTAGTTGCGCAATTTGGGATGGACACCCTTGGAATGGTGTGGGAGGAGGAATGGATTTCCAGAGGAAAAAACTGCAGACCACAGGAACCAGGAGCAATACTTAGGTGACCCTAAAGACACAACTACACCTCCAAGTGGCCTCAATGACTCTCTAAATAAGAATGCAAATGACCAGCTGTCTGCAAGGAGCAAAAATCCTTCCCTTCCCCACCAGCCAGTCAGAGCTGAAGAAGCTTCTTGGATGAGAAACAAAATGTCTTCAAAAGAAAAAAAACAAGAAAGTCCAGTTGCCTCCTGAAAAATGCACCTTTCTAGTTTTCCCATCAGGTGTCTGTGGACACATTGCTTCCCCCACCCCAATGCAACTGGGATTTGGAGGCAGGTGCCTGCCACCTGGAGATGACAGTTAACATTAGATAAGCCTGACTTCCCCCCCATGAATTCATCCATCTCTTCTCAAAGCCACCTGGATCAGTGGCAACACCTCCACATCACATGGCAATGAATTCTGCAGCTTAAGGATAACTTGGACAAACAAAGGCTTTCTTTTATGTGGTCTAAATCTCTTTTCGATCCACACCTTTGTGGGAGGACCTGTTCTCAGAGTTTGGAGACCAGGAGAAGAATTTCTCTTTGACCAGTTTCTTTCATCTGAACGTGCTGGGTCAGAACTCCAAGTCCTGCTGCCTCTCCATCCCTTGGATCATTGGGTGCTTTGTCAGAACTGAAGAAACTTCTTGGACGAGAAGCGAAACGTCTTCAAGGAAGAGCAAGGCTTCGCCCAGCTTTGCTTTCTGTCCTGAATTCAGAGCCAAAGATCTTGAGGCAGCCTCCCCAAGGCCCCAAAACATGATCAGCAAAGGGGGGGGGGACATTTCAAGCGCTCGAGCAAATCCAGATAATTTTGTCCTAGTTTCTCAAAATCGCTCCAAATGGTTGAAGTAATTATTGGCCATTAATACTTGGATTAATACACAACAGAGCCTAGGAGCATTTTGACAAGTGATAAAACCTTGGAAGAAACACAGCCTTCCTCATTGTTCCCCAGATGTCTTGGACTTCCCCTCCCATAATTCCCAGCCAGCATGGCCCTTGCTTGCCTAGGACATCTGTAAAGTCTCAACGCACGTCCAGCTCGCCTCACCAAAGCCGATTTGGAGAGAGGGCTCTGTTGAGCTGCAGGACATGACCTGGTGGGGAGCCTCACTGGTCCTGGGAAGGAACTGGGAGAGACCCCAGGCTGAAAGCAGAGGCAGCTGTGAGGCCAACCTTGGAAAAGGTTCAGCTAACAGTTGGGAAGAGAGCAAGGCAGACTTGCAAGATGACATGAGAAAGGCCATTTAGCTTGGGCCATACAAGGCAGCCATGTATCTCTCTCTCTCTTGCTGGTTTTATTGCATTACTTCCTGCAAGAGGCTTGGTGGGTTGGTGGATTCCAAAGGTTCATTGTATCTTCTGGGGGAGAGTCTGGTCCTCCAGCTGTTTGGTGCTTCTATCAGGTGTCCACCTGCTCATCCAAAGCTCTGACGGTGTTCCCCAGTTGGGTAATGAAATGTCTGCAAGAAAACCACCAAGCTCAGAGAGCATCAAAGACCCCACAGTCATCATTGTTCCTCCTCCTCCTCCTCCTCCTCCTCCCTGCAAACCCCACTCCCTTCTAACACTGATGATGATGTTACTTAGTTGGGTAATGAAATGTCTGCAAGAAAACCACCAAGCACAGAGAGCATCAAGGACCTCATAGTCCTCCTCCTCCATCACCACCACCACCATCTCCTCCTCCCTCCCACAAACCCCAAGAAACCAACCAAGCTCAGAGAGCACCAAGACCCCCATAATTCTCCTCCTCCCTCCCTCTCACCCACCCAGCACTGATGACATTACCAAGTTGGCTCATGAAATATCCGCAAAAAAATAACCAAGCTCAGAAAGCACCAAGGACTCTACAGTCCTCCTCCTTCTCCTCCTCCTCCACCACCACTACCACCATCACCACCTCCACTTCCTCCTCCTCCCTCCAGTTCACAAATCCCTCTCCTTTCTAGCACTGAAGATATTCCCTAGTTGGTTAATTAAACATCTGCAAGAAAACCACCAAACTCAGGGAGCATCAAGGACACAACAATCCCCCTCCTCCTCTCCACCAACCCCCACTCCCTTCTAGCACTCCAAAGTTCTCCTCCTCCTCCTCCTCTCTGCAAATCCCACTCCCTTCTAGCACTGTTGATATCCCCTAGTTGGTTCATAAAATATCTGCAAGAAAACCACCAAGCTCAGAGAGCACCAAGGACCCCCCAGTTCAACCCTCAGCTACAAAGATTCTCTTCTATTGAAGCCATTTAAATTGTGGTCGCAGCTTGTGGCTTTTCTGCACTGCCAGGAGGCTCCCTTGGCTGCCACCATCCATAATTGAACTTTCACGTCTTCAGCTGTCAGTTGGCGAGTTTTAAATCCAGGGAATTGGCGTTCTTTGGATTGAACTGGAAATGGCGTATTGGCGGCAGAAATGCTTGACCGACCGGTGGGTTTGGGCTGCAGCTGCTGAGATTCTCCAACTTGCCAGCCAGGGCCAGACTCAATATTTGGCTCAAAGCCCCACTTGTGACTGCCCCACCCCAGCCCCCAGAACAGCTCCGAGAATGGCTCATGTAGGCGTCTCTATTGCTGATCGTCTATACTACAAGAATCGCACCAGATGGTCTGCTTGCCTTTCAGAAATGGCAAGCTTAGACCTGAGCATCTGACCTCAAATGTTTCCTTCCCCAAAATACTCTGAGCCCAAATGTCTTCTGACCTCTTCCCTCCTTTCCTTCAGCCAGTGGCTGTACCACACAACCACATCTCCCATCACCTAGAAAGCTGATGCATTTCCAGGGAAGGGGCTGATGGAAAGAGGATGGGAGCCCTGGTGTCTGCAAATGAGGCAAGATGGTGGCCATATCATGGATCAGGATGAGGGCCAATCAAAGCTCCATCTGTTTGTTGCATTATTGTAGCCACCATCTGGAGGACTCAGATTGTTGTGGGGCTAGATGCTGACTTTGTAAACTGCTTAGAGAGGGCTGTAAAGCATTGTGAATAGTAGTGGTATTCTACCAGTTCAGCCCAGTTTGGGCGAACTGGTAATAAAAAATGTTACCATTCAGCTGAACCAGTAGTTAAAAAAACCAGCTACCTTTCTTTCTTTTTTTCCTCCCGATGATCAGCTGTTCCGACAATCAGCTATGCTGAGATCCCACTTGCTGCTTCACCCAAGAGGCTTTCCTGAGGCCCAGGAGGCAAAAAACAGAGTGTGGAGGTGTGTGCAAAAAAAGGAGAAGCCACGCCCACCCAGTCACATGGCCATGCCCACCTAGCCATGCCTATAGAACTGGTAGTAAAAATATTTGCATCCCAACCCTGATTGTGAAGTGGTATATAAGTCTAAGTACGAGACAGTTGCCGAGTGCCTGAATTTTGATCATGTGACCATGAGGTGAAAAACAGTGATAAGTCCCCTTTTCAGTGCCATTGTAACTTGAAATGGTTGTTAAATAAATATTTGGAAGTCGAGGACTTCAAGGTGCAAATAACCAGGAGCCTTCAGTGAGTTCAAAGCATTGTAGAGTTTGTTTCTGCTGCAGATGTACAAGAATGCTCTGGAATTGGGGTGGTGGAGGAGACCCTGGAGTGTCCCTTGGACTGCCAGGAGATCCAATCAGTCAATCCTAATAGAAATCAACCCTTTGGAAGAACAGATGCTGAAGCTGAAGCTCAAATACTTGGCCCTACCAGCCCCATTGGAGAAGACCCTGATGTTGGGAAAGATGGAAGGAGAAAGGAGAAGGGGGCATCAGAAGATAAGATGGTTAGATGATGGTGTCATCAACGCAATGAACATGAGTTTGAGCAAACTCTAAGAGACAGTGGAAGATGGGGAGCCTGGTGTGTTGTGGCCCATGGGTTGTGAAGATTCAGGCATGACTTAGCGACTGAACAACAAAAATATACAAGACTCTAGTCAAATAACAATTAAAGCTAAATTGATGCTACCTTAGATAAGGGTCAATGGAATTGAAGGAAGGCTGGAGTTTGGTCTCCTGTGACAATGTAGTAATGCCAAACCAATGACACATTTAACTCCACCTTCTAGTTCAGACTGCTCTCCTCTTTCTGTACGTGAATTGGAATAGGTGTAACTGATTTTGAGTGCTCCGTTCCGGCCTTTTGCCAGCATGCCAGTCTTCCCGTCGCCCCAGTTTCTTAAAAAAAACCCTCTGTCTGTATCCATGGGACTTGGGCTTGCAATTATGCCAGTTGCTTTATTTTGAATAAGTCAGGAAGATTATTTTTAAAACGAGCCAGTAAAAGCAATTTAAAGTGCTACAAATTGACAGGAAGTAAAACATTTAGACGCGANGGAAGATTATTTTTAAAACGAGCCAGTAAAAGCAATTTAAAGTGCTACAAATTGACAGGAAGTAAAACATTTAGACGCGAGGCGTTTCATTTCAGTCACTTCACCAAAGCAAGGTGACATTTTCAATCAAAGCAATGGAGACATTGAGTGTTTGGAAAACATGGATTTCTGAGTGGTAGCAGGTCAGAGGAGGAAGTTTGGGGTGGGAGGGTGGGAAGGGTGCCTGGCAAAGAGACCGCTTTAACGTAGCCGAGTTGGAATATTGTTGGACCACTTGGAATATTATGTTCCAAATGTTATCAATATCCAGTTTTCATTGCCACAATATAAAAAAGATGCTGAGACTCTGGAAAGAGTGTAGAGAAGAGCAACCAAGAGGATTAGGGGGCTGGAGGATAAAACATACGAAGAACGGTTGCTGGGACTAGGTATGTCTAGTTTAATGAAAAGAAGGATCAGGGGACACATGATAGCAGTCTTCTGAAATTTGAGGAGCTGCCCCAAAGAAAAGGCCGTCAAGCTGTTCTCCAAAGGCCCTGAAGGCAGGACAAGAAGCAATGGATGGGAACTAAGGAGAGGAGCAACCTGGAATTAAGGAGAAACTTCCCAACAATGAGGACAATTGACCGGTGGAACAACTTGGCTCCAGCAAATTGTGGGTGCTTCGACACTGGAGGTTTTTAAGAAGAGACAGGGCAGCTATTTGTCTCAAATTGTATAGGGTCTCCTGTTTGAGCAGGGGATTGGACTAGATGACCTCCAAGGTCCCTTCCAACTCTCATATTCTGTTAATTAATCAGTGGAATAGCTTGATTGTGGTTGCTCCATCACTGAAGATTTTTAAGATGAAATTAGACAGCCATGCTTCTGTGATGGTATAGGGTTTCCTCCAGGGGTGGGATTCTACCAGTTTGCACCTATTCCCTCGAACCAATTGTTCCCATTCTAAGCAGTTCGGAGAACCGGTTGTTAGAGGAAATTACAGGGCTAATCCTGTCAGGAAGGCAGAAAGGAAACATTCTGATGTTGCTGACAGAAACTGCCTCTCCGTTAACCTTTATTACATTCTTGGCAGGACGAGACTTCCTGCCTCAGGAACTTCTCTGGAGTTTTTTTCCTTCCTTTGCTGGGACTTTGCTTGTGTGGAGTCACCATTCAAAGTTACAGTGGCACTGAAAAAAGTGACTTATGACTATTTTTCACACTTACAACAGTTGCAGCATCCCCACCGTCATGAGAGGCCAGGCGAGGAGATGCGTGCCTCGATGTAAGTGATATTGAGTTGGTCACGCCCAGCCAATAACATGACCGCCAAGCCACGTCCACCCAATCACATGACCATCAAGCCACGCCACCAATTAAGCCACGCCCACAGGACCAGTTGTTAAAAAATTTGAATCTCACCCCTGGTTTCCTCCTTCAGCAGGGGGTTAGAATAGAATAGAATAGAGAATAGAATAGAATAG
>BHFT01019565.1:0-18430 GCA_004320025.1 Laticauda laticaudata
ATCGCGTTAATCAACGGATGACAAGTGTTTTTCTCCATTTTACATCCTCTTTCCATCCATTGGTGCAGTGTGACAGAGGCTTTAATTAGCAACTCCTGACACCCTGAAAAGTTTGAAAGCCACTGCTTTAGAGGATATTAACCTTGCCACACTTCAATCTCATAGCTGCCTGAAAACTAAGCTAAATTTATCATAATTGTTTTTTTTGTACTTCTTTTTACAGTAAAGATAGCAGAAATTAGGAAAAGAAAAAAAATAACAGTTCCCAATAGTCTTGTCAAGAACCTTGAAAGAAATTGGTTAAATCAATAGAGGTTACAAATATTCAAAAAGTTTTTTTTTTGTTTAAAAAAAAGGCTCATATATTTTCTTGGATATAAACCTCAGTTTGTTCCTGAGGTTTGACCATTGATTTCCCCTTAGGAGGAGATGTTTTGCTGCCTCTGTGATGTCTGGAGGGTTAGCAAAGCTGACTGGTTAAGTTAGATTTTTTTTTAAATTAGAACCCTGTTTGGATTTTTCTAATTAGAATTCCCTCCTGATTGGCTTTGTTATAGTGTTAGACTCAGTGGGACACATTGGCAAATCTTATGTCTTCTGGGCAGGATTCAAAAAGAGTAATCATTGACTTGCACTTGTGGGTGGTATCATTGATCAGTAAGATTTCTGGAAAGCTGGAAAGCTGAGAGTGCTGACAGCTTCAAATTCTCAGTTGTGTTGCAGAACTTATACAGGAATTTAACATTCCATTAGCACCAGAGAAAGCAAAGTTAAGGCTTTTGGCTGCATTAAGGAAGCTGGGAGCTGAGAAAATGAATGAAGCCCAAAGTACTGTTAGCCTCGCCATCCTGAAAGCACTCTGATCAGCACAGAATTTAATGAAGCATCCAAACTTTTTGACTGGCTACTCATGTCAGTGTCAAAGAGCCCATCACAGCTCTCAGCCTCCATCTGTTGTTCAGCATTTTCCATCTATGGAACTGAAGCTGCAGTATTGCATGCTATCTGTAACACCCTCAAAAGGGGGGAAAAAAAGCCATCAAATCTGCAAAGCACTTTGAAAGGCAAAGCACTTCGATGGAGTGCTTTGATTGATGCTTTGTCAAACTGAATACGCCTTTCAAGCTTTGCACAGCCTTTCAAGATAATATGCTTGCAGTTAGACTACTGTGTACAATGGACTATTTATTTATAACTCAGACTATTAGAGGCACAATAGTGACTACTGATAACTGTTCACAGATTTTTTCCTTTAGTTGCATAAGCATTACATAATAACTCTGACCACCCAGAAAAGAAAAAAATAAGAGTATTATATTATTCAAAATTTAGTAAAATACTTTTTCAATTGATGGACCACAAGCAATGCTGTTGAATTGTCTTTTCATCATATGTGCTGTCTTTCTCTTAAAAGAGATCATAATGGTATATTTCAAAAAGGTGAAACCCTTGTATATATCTGTCTGAAACTTTCATAGAATGTCTATCATCTATCTACAATATTTATCTCAGTATCTTTCTGTTTGTCTAGCTACAGCATCTACTTATCATCTATCTATCTCTATATCTATCTATATCATCTATCTCTATCATCTATCATCTACCTACCTACCTATCTATCTATCATTATCTATTCTCTCTATCTGCCTTTGATACTACCACATTGAGACGTTTTATCAATCTCAACTTTCTTTGAATCAAATCAAATTGTCTTTAAAATTAGAACTGAAACTTCAAGGATATATTGACTGATTTCTGCAATCTTAGTAAATACAGGATAGACCTACAACACAGGGATATTTTATGAAAGTTCTGATCCATCTGTAAATCTATACCAGTTATGTGTTTACCTGATTGAGCCATCATAAAGGTAAAAGTAACAAATGGAAAAATAGCTAATTTCATGTTAAGGCCCCAGACTAAAAACTGGGAGACCATATATTTTAGTTTTAGCGCAAAGCCACCTGGATGATCTTGGACTAGTCACTCACTCTCAACACTAGGAAGAAGGTAAGCGCAAATCACTTATGAAAAACTTTGCCAAAAAAACTGCAGGATGTATTCCAGACAGTTATTGGGAGTCAACTCTGATTTGAGGGCACACACACACAAACAACCAATTGGAAAAGCAGGATGTGGGGAACCACTAGAAAATTATTCTTTATCCAATCTAATTCATTTCAGTATAATATTTTCAAAAGACCAATCAAGATCCTTTTCTTTATCTTGTCCTATTTCAGAACATGATCAGCTTCCTTAATGAATTGTATTGTCACAATCCCTGTGTTGTCGCAATTCATTTCTACACACGTCAACATGTCTGATGGGGATTGTGTCCTTTGATAGTCTGTGCATCAAATTCATGAACCTACAAACATTTATTATCACTACTTCCTACCAATGCAATCCTCCCTATCCATTTTGTTAGGATATGGTTCATTTATTTGCCAGCCTTCACAATAGCACTTAACTAGAGCTTTTGCAAGAGCATTTAACTATAGCAAATCCCAAGTGGAAAAAAAGAGACCAGTTTAGTCTTATAGATATTCTTAATCTTGAAATACAGTCTTGGAAAGGGTGATTTAAAAAATTAGAGCTTTTTCCTTATTTTGGAAGCTTCAGAAGCTGTCATTACCTAGCTCCTCTTGCTACATTCCAAAATCAAGTTGTTGTTTTAAGTATCTGCTAGCCAAGTAAGCTGTCTCACCTTGACAAGGCTGATTGTGGAATAGCAATAGCACTTAGATTTATACATTACCCCCACAGTGCTTTATAGCACTCCCTAGTAGGTTTACAATGTCAGCATATTACTCCCAACAATTTGGGTTGTCATTTTGCTGACCTTGGAGGGATGGAAGGCTGAGTCAACCTTGAACTGGTCAGGATCGAACTCCAGACTGTGGGACAGAGTTACCTGCAATACTGCATTATAACCACTGCACCATGAGGAGTCCACCAGGGAATCAAGAAGCTGATGGACAGTGGACAGAAACAATGGAAGGACTTCTGGTGTAGAAAGAAGGAAAAACTATTCTATGTTTCTCAACCATTAAAAAATATTGTTTATTTCTAAAGATATTTATCATTCTTAAGATAACTCAGTAACTGGTTCATGGCTATAATGGTGCCAAAAAGGAAATCTGAGACAAAACTGAGAAAAAAAAGATGTAATACATTTTATCAGTCATAATTAACCAAAGTTGTAATAATTTGGAAGAAGTACATTTTTAATATAAGCAACTTGTTTTCATTCTGGGTTCTCTATAATTCAACAGAAAATGTTACAAACAATGAAACTAGTCAAGCCAATACAAACAAACAAAGAAAAATAATACACAGGGTGTATCCAATAATCCAACATATTCAAAAGATATTTAGAGGGTGAATTGATTTTTTTTCCTCTGAATGCCAGTTCACCTATTAATTATATGCCCTAATAAGTGGTTTGGTACCCATTAACTCAGCAGTCCCCAACCTTTCTGGCTTTGTGAACCAGTGGGTATGGGGATGGCTTCATCTGAGCTGCAGGCAAGTGTGCACATGCATGCAGCTCCATTTGAGCAAGCAGTGGCACATGTGCCTGATGCTCTCAGAAATGAAATTCGCATGCATACACTTCCCTGCTGTTCCCATAAGTGGAGCTGTGTGTGCCTGACACTTCCGTGGCCTGGTTCTAAAGGGGTTGCATCCTGATATTAAGCCACAGCCTGGGGATTGGGGAATCCTGCATTAGCACATATCAGTACATCTTCTCTCCTATTAACATTGTTCAAAGAGTTCCAACAATTAATTCCCACAACACTGTCAACCTATTTACTAAGACTATATTACTATTATTCTTCTCATCCTTCCTATTATCTGTCCTTTTCTACTTATGATAATAACCTTGTTGCTTGTATCTTTATGATTTATATTGTTTTATTTAGTTTCCTGATATGATTTTGATTGCTTATTTATATCCTATGACTATTACTAGGTGTTGTATTTTATGATTCTTGATGAATGTATTTATCATATATGACTATGATCATGATTTATCACTTATATCTTTTATGTACACTGAGAGCTTATGCACAGAGGACAAATCACACTGGCCAATAAATAAATCTATTCTATCCTATTCTACTCTACTCCTATTCTACTCTACTCTATATGCATACATCCATATACAGAGGAAAGTCATTTTAATTGTATGCTGAATATACAGCTATGATGGAGAAAATTATCTAGGCTTGGCAAAATGTAGATTTAGCATGGATTGTTCTTCAATTTCCTCCCCTATTTTAATGTATGAAAGATGTGTGAACCCAATAAGCACAGTCTCTTGAACACATACTGTGAATTATTTTAGCACAATTATACTCCCCTTTAAAGCTGTTTCTTCTAACCAGAGGTAGGCAACAGTGTTCCTCATCACTTTTGTGGGCTCCTTCCAGATCTGTCCTAAAGCCTCTGGAAAATCCCTGGAGTGAATAAGATTTTTTTTCAATCCATTTTTTTAAAGACTGATAGGTGTTTTAAATGTATTTATTTTTAAAAAATTGCCATATTACTTCTTTTAGAAAATAGTTCAAGGGTTCAAATAGATACTTTAACTTCATTTTTATTTATTGTTGAATTTATACTCTACATTTCAGCTTACATCAGCAACTTAAATTGGCTTACAACAGAACACAGAAAAGAGGCTTTAACCTAATGACTAAAAATTATCCAAAATTAGATCTCTCTATTTCCTTATATTTTAAGTTTGTGAAAGACTCACTTGTTTCAGGCTGAACATTTTCAACACATCTGTCTCTTGATATCATCGTGTCACCAAACAAACCTGTTGGAGTCTATACAATGATGATGATGTGTGCCAAAACAAAATTATCCACCTCTAAGCTAATACCAAATCTAACTTTCTAAAATTTAGTCAGCAGGAAAGCCTTAGGAATTTGTAGCCTATGACTCCTGATTTATTTTTAAGAAACCTTATGTATTGTTATGTTAGGTTATGTGCTGTATTGTGTTATTTATTTGTATTCTGTCTTTGTTATTTTTACAAATAATTAAAGGCAGTGAACATATCCAACACAACATTATTCCTCTTATTTTTGCACAACAGCAACCTAGTAAGATGGGTTGAGATGAGAGAGATTGACTGACCCAAAATCACTTTCTTATTAAAATGGGACTTAGAACTATTTGTAATTATAGCATTATTATGTCAACATTCCAGAAAAACCAAACTCTATGTTTTTCAAAAGCTAAAATACCATACTTAGCATTGCTTGGAAGACCCAAGTTAAATTTGTATGTCAACTTTCTGGCCTATGTTACAATTCCAGTTTGCCCCAGCTGATATAATCAACGTTTTGGAATAATAAAAGTTTCACTTCAACAGTGTCTTGAGACCTGGGTTGAGACTGGATGTTGTAGAAGGATGAAAATCCTCTATTCTGAAAAGAAAAAGAGAATTGCCAAGGCATTAAATACATATTTATTTGGTAAAATGATCTTTCTTAATCTGACTTCTACAAATTATGCACCAATGAAATTTGAGAAGCCACAGTATTCATTCAACAAACTGTAATGACTTAGACTTTGTCTGTAGCAAGTACCCTGCTCTATCCTTGTACTTGTAAGCATTCAATTTAGGGACCTGGAAGATCAGTACATAAACCAAATGGAAAGCCCACTTGAGTGAGGCAGTTTAGTGGCTGCAAATAGTCCATGTTCAGAAGACAGCAGAATGGTGACACATGTCATTTATCTCTTTTCTTCCTCACATTATTCAAATTGCTTGAAGAGCCCTCCCTCTTTCTCTCTTCCTTCCTTCCTTCCTTCCTTCCTTCCTTCCTTCCTTTCTCCCTCCCTCCACCCCATTGTCAGTTGAAAAAGGTACTTAAGTAGAACTGCATTTCACTTGCTTTCATTGCATACCAAAGCTGATTATTCATATGTATCACTTAGAATTGAATTCAGGGATCATAGTTAAGAATGGATCCTAATGAGTTTAGGTGGCTCTGGCTGATAGGCTCATCACTTTAAGCAGAAATCAATTCAAATAAATTTAATTCCATGATGAACCTTTTGATTATATGCAATCAAGTAATTTTTGACTCCTGTGACCACAAAAATAGATTTTCTCCATAACAGCCTTTCTGGTCTCTCAGATTCAGTGTCACTATAAATGAGTCCATCTACCTTGCATTTGGTCATCCTTTTCTCTCTTTTTACCATTCCTTGCTTTAGGCGTTTTCAGAAAAGTTGAGTCTTCACATAATGGAAGGTCCAAAATGCAGAGAATCTGACAAATAATATTAGTTTATTTATATAAAGAAAACTTGTGTTCCAGAACAAGATAGCCTCAACTGCTGAATGGTATTAGTAACTAATCTCTCAATGAAAATGGAAAGAAAAGAAAAGCAATAATTATGCTAATTATTAGCAGTTTATATTTTTATAATAAAGTAATTGAAACGAGTAAAGAGAAATTATGTATACATTGTGAGTCTAAACATACTGTTGCCTGCTGGTTTATAGGTGTCTGCAAAGAAAATAAGTGATGGAACATGCATTGTTACATTTCAGCATGGTATCCTCTGGTTTAGGTTCTAGGCTACACAAATGGAGGAATAGAATCAAAACCATGTTAAGTGTTAATGCCACTTTATTATACTTTATTACTTGGTAAGGCCACACTTGGAATACTGCATCCAGTTTTGGTTGCCATGATGTAAAAAAATGTTGAGATTCTAGAAAGAGTGCAGAGAAGATCAACAAAGATAATTAGGGGACTGGAGGCTAAAACATATGAAGAACAGTTGCTGGAACTGGATATGTCTTGTGTAATGAAAATAAGGACTAGGGAAGACATGATAGCAGCTTTCCAATATCTCAGGGGCTGCCACAAAGAAGAGGGAGTCAAGCTATTCTCCAGAGCATCTGAAGGTAGGACAAGAAGCAATGGGTGGAAACTAATCAAGGTGGAAACAGAAGCAATTTAGAACTAAGGAAAAATTTCCTGACAGAACAATTAATCAGTGGAACAACTTGCTTCCAGAAGTTGTGAATGCTCCAACACTGGAAGTTTTTAAGAAAAGATTGGNTTGCTTCCAGAAGTTGTGAATGCTCCAACACTGGAAGTTTTTAAGAAAAGATTGGATAACCATTTGTCTGAAGTGGTGTAGAGTTTCCTGCCTAAACAGGGGATTGGACTAGAAGATCTCCAATGTCCCTTCCAACTCTGCTGTTCTGTTATTCTATTCTGTTTATGTACTTGTGAACAATGTCAGGATAGAAGTACAAAAGACTGGGCTTTGCATTGTGGCATCATCCTGTATGCTTTCTCAGTTTTTCTTTAAAGTAATAAGTAGCAGGCTTTTGATTACAAATACTATTCCAATAATAGATATGTTAGGCTTGATAAGGAAAGTAAAATGCTTTAAATAGA
Organism: Laticauda laticaudata; assembly: GCA_004320025.1. Classification (NCBI taxonomy): domain Eukaryota; kingdom Metazoa; phylum Chordata; class Lepidosauria; order Squamata; family Elapidae; genus Laticauda; species Laticauda laticaudata. The sequence continues at coordinate 7,439 of BHFT01019565.1, forward strand.
AGTCTTCAAAAATGATTGAACTGAATTCTGATAATACCCTTGAGCAATGATACCAGCCAATCCACAACATGCTAGATCTACCTTTTTGGTTTATTATAGTGGTATCATTTTATCTTTAAGCCTTTGTCCTCAACATGCGGAAAGTCAAAAGTCACCAAACAAATAGATAATTACTTGGAAATTTTGTGAAGCTGGTGAAGCTTCTGGCAAATTGTATTTGAGTTCACAACTCCCCAAAAGCTTTGGGTGCTCAGAAATAATTGATCAGTGGTACACTTGGTTAATTTTATACCACGCCTTGTTTGACAAAATAACTTGGAACCTATTATGTTGATAGAGAATTTGAATTTCTTCCTCCTGCCCTTCTTAATTGAGTTGTTCTATTTTAGAGAATTGGGACATGGTGGCTCAGCGGATAAGACGCTGAGCTTGTCAATCAGAAAGGTTGGCAGTTCGGTGGTTTGAATCCCTAGCACCGCATAACGGAGTGAGCTCCCATTATTTGACCCAACTTCTACCAACCTAGCAGTTCGAAAGCATGTAAAAATGCAAGTAGAATAATAGGGACCACTTTGGTGGGAAAGTTTTCTGTGCACCTTCAGCGTTTAGTCATGCCAGCCACATGACTACAGAGACGTCTTCAGACAGTGCTGGCTCTTCAGCTTTGTAATGGAGATGAGCACCGCCCCCTAGATCCCGAAACGACAAGGATGTATGTGCAAGGGGAATCTTTACCTTTACCTTTATTTTAGAGAAAGATAGGAGATACAAGGACTAAAAAAAGAAGAAACAGAAAAAACAAAGGAAAGTTCAAAAGAATAAGTAGTACCATCCCGGGTATCTTGACTCTTAACAGTTGATGATGACAATGATGTTATCCATTGTGTCCAACTCTTGGTGATTCTATATGCCAGATCTCTCTACATCTTCCAATGTTGCATTAGTTCTTTGAGTTATTTCTATGTTCTGGCTAGTGTCAGTTTGGTGATGTCCAGCCATTAAGTTCTTTGGCCTCTTGGTTTCCTTTTACGGCTAACTCTTTCAAACATAATTGCTTTCACCAGTGAATTTCCCCACATGACTGACATGGGAAAAATAAGTGAGATGCAGTTTTGTGATTTTTGCCTTCTAGTGACATGTCTGATGTTATGAGCTTCAGTACTTGCTTGTCCTTTTTTCTTCCCTTCTACCTGTTACCCCAAATCTGGAAAATTCTTTGAAAGTTTATGAAGGAATAATTGCTAAGCAATTTATCTGAAGGGATGAGAGGACTGGAAAATCTATTGATATGAGTGGAAGAATTAGGGAAATGTATTGGTAGACTGGATCTGTAAATCTCCAAGTTGGAATCTGACTAAAAAAAAATGCTGTCATGTAGTAACAGAAAGAACAATGTAATTTAATCTAAAATCTCTCCAACAATATTTCTGGCTGAAACTAATGCAAGGATGGAAAATGCCAAGAGAAAGACATGCTTCCTTTAAGTAGAGCCTTCTACACACAGAAGCAGATACTACCAAAAGACATATATATAGTTCATATAATCTTCAAATCTCTACAATAGTTGGTTTCATGGGGATTCTAGTCTAGCAGACATTTGTAAAGATGACAAATGAGTATTTTTGAGATTGATCAGATAGTCAATCACTGCTTGACTTAGAAAGGAGATCAACATCGGGTGGAAAAGGCCAATGGACTATTTCTGTCTCCATGGTTTGTATAATTTGCATTAAAATATAAAAATGTTTCGCATTTGACCTAAATGATATTTGTTAGAATATTTTCCATAAATCTATTTTGCATAGATTAGTAGTAAGAACGCCTGTTTATTTGAAGATACCAGGGAATCCAAGGCTAAACTGCAACTGGGACCCAGGTGTTTCAAATCCTGCTTTCTTATAATATTTCATTGCACAGATGGGACTTTTCCCATATGGATAGAACATTTTCTACACTGTAAATTAGACATGCTACAGAGATAAATGGGATATTGCATTATCTTTATTTCTCTATTCTTTACTAAATTCTATTGTACTTTTGTTAAGAACAATATTACTGAGAACTAGATCAGGTTTGGATGCTAAAGAAGGAACTCATTCAATTTTCCCAATTAAAAGGCAATCATTTCCCTCGAAAGGAATACACAAAGTATTAATATACAAAATTAAAATTTCACTTCTATCAAAATACATTTTACATACAAATTAACTGCAATTTCATTGAAAATGTAAATACATAAAAGGTATAAAGGGAGAAATACCCAAATAGACCTACAGATTCATACAGATTGACTGGCAGATTGTATATTGGGAAAAGAGACTTACAATTAAACTTCCTGGCTTAAGCAGATGTATTTTAGCTCTGGCTAACACAGTTCCAAATATGGTTGTGAATCATATCATTATCGCTCAGTATTTCTCAATGTAGTATTAGAAGAATCAACTGCACAAAAAAGTTGGGGTACCATGAAAAAAGTAATATTAAGTGAAGAAAAACAGAAAGAAAGTTTCATTTCCAAAATGACACTGTATTTCTCAGATATGAACAACTTCTGAAACAAATTAGCTGCCTAAGAGCCCAAGATTGGCTCATCGTCCTCCGAACTAACATCTGGAGAGATTTGGGGAAATATCTGGGGGGAGTCATCACATTCCCCAATGTACTTTACAGCATTCTCTGGGTGGTTTATCATGTCAGCATATTGCCTCCAACAATCTGGGTCCTCATTTTACTAACACCAAAAGAATGGAAGGCCAACTTTAAGCACCATCTGGATCAAATTCCAGGCTGTGGGCAGAGTTTCCCTGAAATACTGAATTCTAATTATTGTTCCTAATACCGTATTTCCCAGAAACCCCACCCCTGCAGCCACACCCACCAAGCCATACCCACAGAACGGGTGGTGGAACTTTTGAATCCCACCACTGGGCAGATCCGATATCCCCATTGCTTCCCTCAGTTACCTTCCATATTTTTTGCCTGCCATGATTGTAAAAAAACTGCCTGCCTCTTTTCCTTGAGTCCTCACCACACTCACCAGACCCTTCAAGGCAGGGGTGGGATTCAAATATTTGGTTTGATGCCCAGTTGCTGCATGGCCATGGTGGGCGTGGCTGACTTGAACTTACAGGAGGGTCGTTTTTCACCTTCCCAAGGGTCTGGAGGCTTCCTTTGGGCCTCTGGGAGGGCAAAAATAGCCTCCCCCTGGCACTGGATGCCCTCCAGAAGCCAGGAAACAGGCTTGTTTCCTGACTTCTGGTACTTCTGGGAGCGCTGTTTTTCACCTTCCCAAGAGTCCAGAGGCTTCCCTCAGGCCTCTGGGATGGTGAAAACAGCCTTCCCCAGGCTCTGGAAACCCTCCAGAAGCTGGAAGTAGGCCTGTTTCCAGACTTCCTGTACTTCTGAAAGGCTCATTTTTCCCCCTCCTAGAGCCTTCACATGGACCCTGCATTTACCTACATTGAAAATGGACCGTATAGAGACTCCTGGGAGGGGTGAGGTGGGCAGGGCCAGCCAGTCGGTTCAAATATCAGTTTGGTGAACCAGATGCAAATTTAACATCCAGTTCACCTGAACTAGTCCGAACCAGTAGAATCCCACCCCTGCTTCAAGGTCACTGAATTTAAAGATCCTCACTTCATTAAAATATATTTCACAAATAATTTTAGTTTTTTTTAAACCATCCACTGATCTTGAGGGTTGTTTTTTTTTTACAAGCCTTAGTTATCTTAGCATAGAATAAATGTTTTGCCATTCTGTACAAGTCGTGGCTGTCTATGGATATCTTGCACTATAATCAAATGACTGTCAGAAAAAAAAACTGCCAAAAGATTGAAATTCAAAAATGTGCTTTTTTCAAAAAGAGATATAAGCTCAGTAGAACATGTGATAATTGATTTGACTCACAATAAAACTTTGAACGGATGTCACACTCAATGCGTCATAGTAAACCAGTAGGGAAGATAAAATAGGGATATCGTTCTCTATTAAAATTTTGTCATATTAATTATATTACCTCATTGTGCTGTGCTGTGAGATATATTGCTGTCTTGGATGACAATGTCCAATTAATCAGTCCTTTTGATTTAAAGAAATTGGGAAAATTACCTAACAGGCTTTAAAAATGGGTCCTGCTGTTGACTTATTCTTCCTTTTGCATGACACAGAGAAAACTGATGCATTATAAGATGTTGATTCAGTTCCTGTTGTAAGCTGCCTTTTTTCTACAGGAAAAGTAAAATGTGTCAGCCTTAGAAGCCATATTTTATATGGAAGCTTCAATGTTTCCACATTTTATTGCCTGGGAATTTGGGAGGGGGAATTTCATAGAGAGGTGGAAGATTAGACTTAACAACATTCTTTCTTAGAAAGTTAAGGACATGTTACCCTGCACATGGAGAGGAGCATCTGGAGGGATGTCTCCACTTGGGACAATGGTTGATTGGGCCATGTGATGGACTGGTGGATGCAGGGGAATGGGCTTTGAATTTCAATTGGGAAGGGAAAATGGAAACTCTCAGGTTCAGGTTTTTCCAGATGTGCCAACATAACTTCTTGAATAAATTCTTACTTGGATGAACTTTGTTTCTGAGTGCTGAATGAAATGTGGAGTTTATTGGATGTACATTTGATTGGCTGGGTTGTAATTTAAAAATGTGGAGAATTGCAGTTAGTTAATGAATTGGCCAAATAACAGGGGTTAAAAATCCCTACAATGAAGTTACTCAAAAGTAGTTATGACTTATTGATTATAGTAGCACTCTGTGTCTGCATGTGTGTATGTTAAATTCTTGTATTTCTCCATGTGGTCTTTCATATGCATGCAGACATGCACACACAGATATAAACAGGACAGATAGTCCTCGACCTATGACCACAATTGATTACAAAATTTATGTTGCTAAATGAGACATTTGTTTAAGTGAATTTTGCCCCAATTTATAACAGTTTTTGTCATAGTTGTTAAGTGAATCACTGCAGTTGATAAGTTAGTAACATGATTGTTTAGTGAATTTGGCTTGCCCATTGACATTGCTTGTCAGCAGGTCACAAAAGATGATCATATGACCCTGGGACACTACAACCATCATAAATAGGAATCAATTGTCAAACATTTGAATTTTGATCATATGACCATGACGATGCCATAATAGCTATAAGTGTAAAAACTTGACCTAAGTTACTTTTTTCAGTGCTGTTGTAACTTCAAATGGTCACTAAATCAACCATTGTAAGTTGAGGTCTACCTGTCTATAGACAAGGATTGCCATATTTCCAATGAAGGGGATGTTCCCTTTGATCAAACCACCATTTCAGTGCTGTTTCATGAAAAGTTACCCTGAAGTTGCCAAAAATGGCTGATTTGCAAACATTATGCATTTACCTAAGTTATTTTTTGCTGCTTCCTATAAGATATTTGGCTTGAGGGAAGGCGAAACCTAGTTAAGATTTGTTTTTTGATAGCCCATTAATTTGCTATTACTATCTGAGTTGTTGGTCTGCCTTTCCATGTGTATTTTTTCTGAGTCATGCGAAGATGGCATTTCAGACCCATACTGAAGGTTTTCATCAGCCTCATAAGAAAAGGAAAGTGATCAAATCAATTGAGGAAAGGCCAGCTTCCTGACATGGTAGGATTTAGAAGAATGAGTTCACTTCCAATTCCCAGCCTATCATCTTTCATTAGGCACTTCAGCGTACCTCGTGGGCTACTTGTCATAGGAACCAAGAAAGAGATATGAAATGATATGAAACTATTTCCCCTGACACAGAGATACAGATGGAGACTTCATTCTTACCATATTGTCTACCTTAGTGCTGTCCCCGAAGCCATTAACTATCATAATGATGGGCCTCCAATTATTATTTTTTCTTTCCACTTTCCTGATGGCTTTTTGCTCTGTGACACTAAAGCACCAGTATTTAGCAGCAGTTTCTCATTCAGGAATTATTTGCCCTTGAACATGGAAAAAATGCTCCAGCCAAGATCCAAAGATAACAGGGAAAATGCAAATTAATCCAACTGTGGTGCTAGCAAGATATTGTGCACGCACAATGTGAAATGTTGCACACATTCCATAGACTATATTATGCTAATTTAAATGAACTTGCTATGTATCTGTTTAACACACACACACACACAATTAATGTTATGTGTGTATGTGTCTGTTGTGTACCTGATCTTGTCTGTCCCAAAGGTGCTTTTTCAAGAGGCAGCTGGACTTTCTAGTTTTTCTTTGAAAACGTTTCACAAGAAGCTTCTTCATACAAAAAGAAAAGTTATCAAATGCAAATGACCAGCTGTCTTCAAGGAATATAAATCCTTCCATTCCCCACCATCCAATCAGAGCTAAAGAAGCCTCTTGGATGAGAAGTGAAATGTTTTCAATGAAAAACCAGAAAGTCCAGTTGCCTCTTGAAAAAGTACCTTTGGGACAACCATGTCCCAAATTGGACAATTGAGAATCTCCATAGACACTAATCTTGTCTGTGTTTGAGGACTAAACAGAGTTGGCTTTTGTTAGTACCACTATGTGAGAATGGTAGGCTAGACTAGGACAATTGTGACATATCTTGGAAAAAAGCATTGGTAGACCTTCCACAGTCTTCCAAAAAAACAACATGGCTAGATTCAGGAAATTACCAGAAGTCAAGCTTGGTTTTCAGCTTTGTCCAGGAATCCATAATTCACATACAGGAAAGACAAGGATATGACTTCCATTCCAACAACCTGCCATATTGACAAGGAAGGTCTAAGCAGACATTGCATTTGAGACAGACTAAATGTCGTTGTTATTTCCCAGGGGATAGGACATAATGCACAAAAATGTTTTGCACAGAGGACTACAACTACATTTTGACCTTCTAGTTTAATGTGAAGATTGAAAGAACACAGATGTTTAGTTTCCACAGTTAGAATTACAAATACCTGAAGAAAACAGATGTGAAAGGGAATAGTAAATGTGGGCAATATCAACCTACCATATGGATATTGCCAATCCCTAGCATATTAAGAGAATCTCCAAAATGTAGTAAAATATACCCTCAAATGACAACAAAACATCAAATTGAGGAGATGACCACAAACATTCATTGGTTATAGTTGAGTTTATCTCTAAGCAGACTGTCCTGGAAAGAATATCAAAACCATCTTGACTTTTTTTTCAAAATGCAGCTACAGGCTAATTCTTAATTAATATTTTTGCTTTAGCTGAATCCAGTTGTAGTGCTTGTTCCAGGCCTCTACAATTAATTAATTTCTGAAATCTTTCCATGTCATAGCCAAAGTTCTATCATTCACATTTAAGTAAAAAAAATCTACTTTTGCTCATCAGGGATACTTCTGGTATGCCAGGTCTTTCCAGTTCAATTCAGTTATAAAAATATGCTGGATTCCCAACACAAAACTAATCTTGCCAAATTACAATTTAAAGAGGCTTTGCCTACATTATCCATCTGGAGAGAGAAGCAACTCTGCATCACTTAGAGTGTTCTATCACAGTAATTAAACAAGGAATTATAATCCCAGGAAAGTATGTTAACCAGGGGTAGGATAGATGATAGAAAGATAGATAGATAGATAGATAGATAGATAGATAGATAGATAGATAGATAGATAGTAGATATGACAGACAAGACAGACAGACAGACAGACAGACAGAACAGACCAGACAGATAGATGAATAGAGGCATAGATTGATGTTTAGAAGGGGATAGTTGGATAGATGTAGATAGAGGAATGGAGGGATAGAGGGATGAGAGAGTAGATGAGAAGAGAGAGAAGAGAGAGAGAGAGAGGAGAGATGAGAGAGAGGGAGTTATAAATAGATAGATATAGGATAGATATACACAGGAGAAGTAGATTCCTGTCCAGTTGAAATAATCCGGAAACATCAATGGTCCAGGACTTTAACGTTGGTCCATGAAAAACATTGCTCTTGGTGTTCTTCCTGCCCACATTATTTCTTTTCATCCTTGATTTTGAGAAGAAATAATGTAGGAATAACGCCCCTACTCTCCTGTATTCTACAGTTCCTGTATTGTTTATCTCTTGAAGACATCCTCTCAAGAATTGGCTATTGAATCCGTTTTTTCCAACCAAAGCATAAGTGAATATAAAAATCAGCTTATCTAATGTCACATCATAAGGCAAGAACAAAAAACCATGGATGGGAAACTAATCAAGGAAAGAAAGTAAGGATAACTTTTTGCTGGAGGCTTTTAAAGAAAGAGACTGGACAGCCAACTTGTCTGAAATGGTATAGCAGGGTGGGATTCTAAGGTTTGCAGCTTATTTGCTAGAACCAGCTGTTAACATTCTAAGCAGTTCGGAAGAGCGGTTTGTTAGAAGAAATTGCTTGCCTCTCCATTAACTCTTATTTACATTCTTGGGCAAGACTAGACTCCTGTCTAGGAACTTCATCTGGAGTTTTTTTTTCCTCTCTTTTCTGGTACTTGCTTGTGTGGGAGTGACCATTCAAAGTTACAATGGCACTGAAAAAAGTGACTTATTAACCATTTTTTCACACTTACGACTGTTTGCAGCATCCCCACAGTCCATGAGGCAGGTAGGAGATGCGTGCCTTGATGTGAGTGACAATAACATGACCACCAAGCCACACCCACCAACTAAGCCACGCCCACAGAACTGGTTGTTAAAAAAATGGAATCCCACCCCGATGTTAACCAATATCTTCTGGAATGCTGTCCTCTTCTTTCACCAAGAACTGTATAATCACTTTCATTTTCTATAAAAAGTTAGAAACAGTTACTGCAGGGATGGGATGCTACTGGCATAACAACCAGGTCAGTGACCACACACTTCGAGTGTGCATCCAAACGCATACTGCCTGCACATGTCCTAAGATTAAAGTAAAATCCTTGTGCCTCTCAGCTGATTAGCAGGGCAATCCGCTCTGCCACGCTGAACAGCTGAGAGGATTAAAAAGGACCTAGAAGCACAGGTGGGTGGGAGGGGCCAACTGAAAATCCTCAAACCAAACTGGTTCTATAACAGCTGCTCTTCAGAGCTACCGGTAAGCCTGAACCAATCCGAACTGGTAGCATTCCACTCCTGAGTTACTGGTACACACCTTCACACAAACATGATTCTATTTATTATATCACACTTTGTAAGAGTAGAGGAGGATTGTTCAAACACTTCCAGATTGTGGTAATATAGTAGAGCGGAGGTGTCAAACTCAATTTCATTGACGGCCACATCAGGTGTGTGGTTGACCTTGGCGGGGGGGCTAGGCAGGTGTAGCTGACTGGGTGGGTGTGGTCAACTAGGTGGGTGTGGCCAGCTTGATGCCACTCTCCAAACTTACGACTGTTTCCTCTTCGCACAGGATAGACCGAACCAAAGCTGCATTAGCCTGAACCAAAGCTACATTACCCTCTTTGCACCAGATAGACTGGGCCAAAGATACATTGACCTGCTCTTTCCTCTTTGCACTGAGTAGACTGGGCCAAAGCTACATTGGCCTGAGTTCTTCACACTGGGTAGACCAGGCCGATCTTTCCTCTTTGGATTGGTTCCACAGGCTGGATTCAACCACATTGCAGGCCACATGCCACCTACAGGCCTTCAGTTTGAACTCCTGTGGTAGAGTAATTTAGATATTGTATCAACATGAAAGAAACTTAGGTTCAAGGTTACAACTCAGTTGTGAGACTATTATTTGATAGCATTCTCCCTCGCTCTCTCCTTCTCCTTCTCTCTCTCCCTCCCTCCCTTCCTCTCTCTCTTTCTCCCACACACACATACATACACAAAAATGTATATCTCAGTACAAATACTATTGGAATAAAATAGGAAGAGACAATATAATGTATACTCTCTTGATCTCTTAAAAGAAAGACAAGATGTAAATCTAACAAATAATATTAGATTTGCTTCTAGGTATTCAATCAATCAATCAATCATTTCACTTTGAGAGTTCATTTCTTTCTGCTCAAGTATTCTCAAAATACAAGTTCTGAGAATTGTTTTGTATCATTCCGTGAACTGTTCCCAAAAAGCAAACTTTTTAAAATCTTTCACAAATCAGTTTTAGCAAATGCACAATGACCCACAAAACAAAATCAAGACAGAAATGTATGATGTGGTTCATTTTAAACATTTTCTCACTTAGTGCAAGGAAAAGTTGTTTAAAACCTCAGCCTCTGAATTCATGTCTTCTAACTGTAACTGATTCCAATGGGACTCATGCATATGTACAACAGAAGACAAAATATAGCCTTGGGAGCTTAGAGATATTTTCACAGGTGCTTATCTATATCAAAAAAGACCCCATAAAAGAAGAACATTTCAAAGAGGAGACTGTTCCATCCTTAGTTCATTTGCTTTCATTTTGGAGACAGATTTCCTGAAGTTTGGATTATACCAATTAACCAATTGCTATGATCTTCAAGGGGCTCCTTCTAAGTTACATAAGCCCTATAAAGATAGTTTTCACACCTATGGCATTCATAAATTTGCTTTGTCAATATAGGATAGCAAATCATCCATGGCAGCTTTGATCTTCTCAGTTGTTCAATGTGGTTTCAGCAGATTACAACATAAAAAATATTTAAAATGTATCCAAATACAAAAGTACCCCTTGTTAAAAAAGAAGGAATAATATTTGAGAGGAATGTTAACTTATGATTCAAAATCCAACAATAAGAAACATATATTTATGTTTCAAAACAAGTTAATCTTTGTCAACTTGACTCAGTATTATCCAGATTCCCTCCCCCAAATCTTGACATTTAAGGTCCTGCTTTATCTGGAGGTACACCTACCATAGATTCTCTGAAGAACAAGTATTATATTTGTATTTAGATGCTGGTACTCTGATGAAGTAGAGCAGACTAGACAGTCACATGTCTGAAATGATATAGGTTCTCCTGCTTGAGCAGGGGATTAGATTAGAAGACCTCCAAGATCCCTTCCAACTTCTATTCTGTTCTGTTCTATTCTATTCTATTCTATTCTATTCTATTCTA
>BHFT01019566.1:0-22887 GCA_004320025.1 Laticauda laticaudata
ACTCAGGCTTTACAGAGTGGTATTAGTACCTCCCTTGATCTCCATTGTATCCCTCTGTTAATGCAACCTAGGATTGCATTGGCTTTTTTTGGCTGCTGCTGCACAGGGTTGGCTCCTATTGAGCTGGTTGACCACTGAGACTCCAAGATCCCCCTCCCAGTTCCTACTGTTGAGCCTGGTTTCTCCCAGTCTATATGTGTCATTTTGGGTTTTCTTGCCTAAATGTCGGATTTTGAAGAGAAAGAAGACTCCATTAACGTTTACCTGGAGCACCAATTTAAGTGACCTTAGGCTGCTCATAAGGAAGAGTTTATCAAGCCTAACCAGATTGACAGCAAAACAGCATCTCACTGCAGGTAATCTCAATTTACAATCACAACTGAGTCCCAAGTCTCCATTTAGAGCTGACTATTAGAGTTACTGTTCAGTAGTAGTAACTGTGAGAGGGATCTTGGAGTCCTAGTGGAGAACCATTTAAATATGAGCCAGCCATGTGCAACAGCAGCCAAAAAAGCCAATGCAATCTTAAATTGCATTAATGGAGGGATACAATCGAGATCATGTGAAGTATTAGTACCGCTTTATAATGCCTTGCTAAGGCCATATTTGGAATCCTGCATTTAGTTTTGGTCGCCATGATGTAAACAAAGGATGCTGAGACTCTGGAAAGAGTGCAGAGAAGAGCAACAAAGAGGATTACGGAGCTGGAGGCTAAAACATATGAAGAACAGTTGCTGGAATTGGGGAAGTCTAGTTTAATGAAAAGAAAGACCAGGGGGGACATGATAGCAGCATTCCAGTATTTGAGGGGCTGCCCCAAAGAAGTGGGAGTCAAGCTGTTCTCCAAAGCAGCAGAGGGCAGGGCAAGAAACCATGGATGGAAACCAACGAAGCTGAGAAGCAACCTGGAATTAAGGAGAAATTTCCTAACAGTGAGAACAATTAACCAGTGGAACTACTTGCCACAAGGAATTGTGGGTGTGCTTCATCACTGAAGGTTTTTAAGAAGAGATTGGACAGTCACTTGTCTGAAATGGGATAGGGTTTACTGCCTGAGTAGGGGGTTGGACTAGATGACCTCAAAAATCCCTCCCAACTCTGTTATTCTGTTACCTCCAAAGCTCTAGTAGGGGAATACAATATCCTTCTCCCAGCCTTCCCACCCCCGTCCCTTCCCTCCTGGATGGCTGACAGTTTTAGTTTGCGTTTTTGGCAGCCCTCCAGAATTGCCCCATGTTTGAGACATGCCAGAGCGAAGCCTTGGAGCCAGAAACATGCAGGGTGGCACGGTGCCCAGCAGGGAGGGCAAGCGAGGTCAGGATTATGGACGTTGGCTTGATGGGTGGGCACCATCTGGGCTGCTTGGTAAGCAGGCTGTGCCCTGGTCCGGAGGGATTAGGCCAGCCTTCTGAAAACCCTCCTTTGGTTATTTGCCATGAGACTTGATGAGGAAGTTTCTAGACCTCATGGCATCCCAGACTGTGATTCGCCTGCGGGTGAGGCGGGAGGAAGCTGCAGGAGGGGGCCTGAAAAGGGACACAGGAGCAAAACTTTATGGCTCCCACTGGTCATAAGGATCTAGAAGCCTGGAAGCTTGGAAGGAGGTGTAGAGATCATCTAGTCTACCCCGCTGCCGGGCGAGAAGCCACCTGGGCGGCAAAGGGCTGTAAGCTCCCATGCAGAGCAGCAGCATGGGAGTCCTGGGCATCCCTAAGGCCCTCTGGGAGGTGAGGTGCAAACCAAACCCATGAGGCTGTGCAGAGGGGAGGCTTTGGCTGCAAACTGGCTGCACGGAGTGACCAGCAGAAGAGAAAGAGGCTCTGTGGTGCAGTGGTTAGAGCAGGGCCCTCCCTCGCTGAGAGGCCTCTGGAAAAGTAGAGGAAATCCACGGCCTTTGCCCTGAGGGAGCTTTCCTTCCATCTTTCCTCCTTCCCTCCCTTCCTCTCACTCCCATTTTCTCCTCCCTCCCTTCCTTCCTCTCTTTCGCCTTCCTTCTTCTTTCTTTCCAACCTATCTCTCCTTCTTTCATCTCTCCCTCCCCCTCTTTCCTTCCTTCCTTCCTTCCCTTCCTGCCTCCCTTCTTCCCCCTCATTCCCATCTCCTCTCTCCCTTTTTCCCTCTTTCCCTTTCTCCCTCCCTCCCTTTCTCCCTCCCTCTCTTTCTCCCTTCTTTCCTACTTTCTTTCCAGCCTATCTCTCCTCCCTCCCTCCCTTCCTCTCATTCACATTTCTTTCCTCCCTCCCTTTGGTCGTAACTCAAGGACTAGCTGTGTAGGAAACTTAACCACAGTTGGGCATCTTTAGAGAAAGGTGAGCAGGGGCCAATCCTCAAATACAGGCAGGGTTTGACTTATGACACAACTGAGCCCAACATTTCTGCTGTTAAGTGAGACACTTGTTGAGTGAGCTTTGCCCCATTTTATGACTTTTCATTGCCATTGATAAGTTAGTAACCCGGTCATTAAGTGAATGTGGCTTCACCATGGACTTTGGCTTGTCAGAAGGTCGCAAGAGGGGATCACATGACCCCAAGATGCTGTGACTGTCATAACTATGAACCCATTGCCTGAATTTTGATCACACGACTATGGTGATGCCACAATGGTTGTAAGTGTGAAAAACGTTCCTGAATTCCTTTTCTGAAGCCCATTGTAGCTTTGAATGGTTATAAGTTGAGAACTAACTGTATCTCAGAAAAAGAGCCCTTCTGTGCGTTTAATCAGCATCCTGGCCAGAAGAGGGTCTGTTCCCCGAAACGTCCCTTTCCTTTTGCTATGCCGATACTTTCCCCAAATTTGAATTAACACTCTGAACTGGTGTCTCCACACGTCATCCTTAGGGAGGCGTGCAAAACCAGTGCCTGCATTTCCTGCGTAGGATGAGGAGGGCACCTTTTTCTCCTCCCCACAGAGGCCCGATTGAGAAGCGTTTTAACAAACCGCATCCCTGTTTGGTTCAGTGGCCACAGCACCTCAGATAGAAAGTCCCTACAGAGAGTGGTGAGGGCAGTGGAGAAGATAATAGGAAACTCACTTCCCATTATTCAGGATGCGGCTTATAAGCACTATGCGCTTAGAGCTCAAACCATTGTAAATTTTTTTTGCAATATATATTTTTTTAATATTTTAAAAAACATCTTTTTATGTGAACAATGTGGTCCCAGGTTTTTACATTTCAATACAAACATGACCATGATGACACATTCAGCTTTCATATCCAAATTCCTATCATATTATTACTTGTTCCATTTTTCTTTAAATCGTCTCATACATTGTTTTACAATATTATCAATATTCTTATTCCATTTCTATATTCATGACTCTCATTTTATCCAATTTCATTTCATACTGTAGCTTATTTCATTTTTCTTTAACTGTTCTCATGCCTTATTTTAGCAATATTATCTTTATTCTTATTCAATTTCTATATTCATTACACACATTTTCTTATATCCGTCACATTTGCAATTTTTATCACATACTATTATTTCATTCCTGACTCAATAAAATTCATCTTAATGCTTATCATATATTGGTTTGGTGGCCGCAGCGGCTCAGATAAAAAGTCCCTGCAGAGAGTGGTAAGGACAGCGGAGAAGATCATAGGAAACTCACTTCCCATTATTCAGAGTACTGCTTTATAAGCACTTATCTGGTTAGAGCTCAAACCATTTTTAGCGACCCCAAACCCCCACTTCATGATCTGTTTCTGTTGCTCCCCTCTGGGAGGGGGTTTCGGAGTATTTCTATCAGGACTACCATCTTTTGTTAATGGCTTTGTTCCCCTATGCTGTCCGTCAGGAAAACTCGCAAGATTCGTTTCGCTCGTCTTGTACACGCAGACTTCCAAACTAGACTGCGTTGGTTCTCCGTGTCATCTAATGTACATGGGGACATACACGATTTTGTGTTTTATTTCCTTTGCCATGTTTATGTAGTGTATATCCAGAAAACGGCGCACAACAAAATCTCATTTTTATTCATTTTTAAAAATATTTATTTATTCAAAGTTTCAAAAAAATTTAAAAAGAGAAACAAGTTTTCACATTTTATAGCGTTGTCATAGCAGTGTACATATCCTTTAATAACAATTAAGTTCATTTAACATAAGTATATCTATAGCTAATTTACTAATTCCTTACTTGTTATACTGCTGTTAAAGTGCAATATTTACCTATCTACATTACTTTACATACATATACACAGGTCATAGGTCATATATCACATTCTTCTTTGTGATTTCATTGGTCATTTTTACAAAACATTTTTACTCCATTTTTTTTTTAAACCAGTTATACCATATATTCCCTATGGTAAAATATTCTTCTTCTTCTCCTCTGTTTTTTCATATCATAGCTAGTCTAATCATTTCTGCACAGTGATGTATCTTATTAATCACTGCTAGATCTGTGGGTGCCATGGTCAGTTCCCAGTTTTGAGCAAAATCTCATTTTAATGTAGGCTGATTGGTGCACATTCAAAGTGACAATAAAATTATTCCAACTCCTGCCTGCCTGCTGCGGAGGCTGAACAAACGACCCAGACAACAGCCGCGGCCCCCCAAGGCGTAAAACTCCACATTCCTGGCTGACAGCTGGAAAGACCATAATTTGGGGAGGGGGTGCAGAGATGTTCCTTCTGTTGCTGAGTGGGGTTTTTTTGCCATTGGGGTTGGGACGGGGACGGAATGAGTGAATCCAAGAGGGAGCTGGAGGGGATGGGGTGACGGGAGGGGGGCTTGGATGCAGTACAGGGGCTTGGGGGTATCTCTGTGCTGTCTACCCCTAGACTGGCATCGATAGCCTGAAGCCAGATCAGCTACTGAGTTCTTAAAATCCTACACTTAGGCAAGAAAAAGCCAAAGGACACAGATAGATTGGGTGAAACAAGCTCAACAGCAGTGACATATATATATATTAACACACACACACACACATATATAAAAATACCGCTTTGTAAAAGCCTTAGTAAAGCCACACCTAGAATTCTGCATCCAGTTTTGGTCACCACATCATCAAAAAGATGTTGAGACTTTGGAAAAAGTGCAGAGAAGAGCAACTTAAGACAATTAAAAGGCCTGGAGACTAAAACATATGAAGAACGGCTGCAGGATTTGGGAATGGCCAATCGAGAGAAAAGAAGGGCCAGGAGGGANAGGGGGTCAATTTATTTTCCAAAGCACCTGAAGGCAGGACAAGAAACAGTGGATGGAAACTAATCAAGGAGAGAAGCCTTGGAACCCAGGAGAAACTTCCTAACAGTTTGGACAATTAATCAGTGGAACTAGTTGCCATCAGAAGTTGTGGGTAATCCATCGCTGGAAGCTTTTAAGAAGAGACAAATGGACAGCCACTTGTCTGAAATGATATAGGTTCTCCTGCTCGAAAAGGGGTTTGGACTATATGACCTCCAAGGTCCCTTCCAGCTCTATTCTATTCAAATCAGAGATCCAACCTAGGCTAAGGACAAACTTCCTAACAGTGAGGACAATTAACCTGGGGAACATCTTGCCACCAGAAGTGGGGGCTCCATCACTGGGGGTTTTCAAGAAGAGAGCCAACCTCCATTTGTCTGAAATGGTCTCGGGTGGGTGTCGGTAACCCGCAGCTCCAAAGCTGCATATG
This sequence comes from Laticauda laticaudata, assembly GCA_004320025.1. Classification (NCBI taxonomy): domain Eukaryota; kingdom Metazoa; phylum Chordata; class Lepidosauria; order Squamata; family Elapidae; genus Laticauda; species Laticauda laticaudata. The sequence goes on from BHFT01019566.1 coordinate 5,623, forward strand.
GCTCTTTGACCCCTCTCCTGCCGACCCAATCACGTCACCTGCTCTCCACCCCAAGACACTAGACCAATCTGGCCGTGGCCGATGCCAACCTTGCAAACATGAGGGCTGGCGGGGTGGGAATGGGATCTGGGAGAAGGGTACAATGGAAAGGGGGACAGGTCAGCCACTGAGCAGTGAGCATGAGCCGCGGTGGCAGCTTCCCCAAAGGACGGCCCTTCTTCTCTTCCTTCTCACGCGACCTCCCTGCCTGGCCATTGCAGGGCTGGCAGGGTGTGCACGAGCAGGGATACACTCCTCAAGTGAGCTGCTGGTCTCGGCCAAAGCACAGCCAAAGCCTGTGGGTTAACTGGCTGACGGGCGAGCATCTTTGGCAACGATGCTCTGGGCTTATCTGAAACTGATTCCCCAGGGTGGATGTGCAAGGTTCAGTGAGGCCAGCCCAGGGGCAGGATTCAAAAATCCCAGCAACTGGTTCGCTGCCCAGTGGGTGGGTGGGCATGGCCATGGTGGGCGTGGCCTACCAGAATTTCTGGGAGGGCCATTTTTCACCTTCCCCAGAGTCCAGCAGCTTCCCTTGGGCCTCTAGGAGGCCGAAAATGGTCTCGGCCAGGCTCTGGAGGGCCCCCGAAAGCCAGAAACAGGCCTGTTTCTGGATTTCCATAACTTCTGGGAGGGCTGTTTCTCCCACTCCCAGAGCCTCCGCGCGGGCCCTGCACTTACCTGTCCCCAAAACGGGCTGCGTGGAGACTCCTGGGAAGAGTGGGGTCAAGTGGGTGCGGCCAGCCAGTCGGTTCAACTTCCGGTTCAGAGAACCAGATATAAATTTAACACCTGGTTCACTCAAACCGGTCCAAACTGGTCGAATCCCACCCTTGGTCCAGTCCCCTTTTCCCATTGCTCTGAGCTTATTTACTCCTCCAACTGAGCGGTGTTGCCAATGGTGTTGATTGAAAAGTGTCTTCTAAGCAGCAAAAGAAGAGAGAGAGAGAGAGGGAGAGAGGGAGGGAGAGAAAGAGAGAGGGAGACCCATTTTCCCACAGAGAACACCAGGAGCCACAAAACCTGGGTAGGCATGGCTGGTGTGTGTGTGTCATGTGACCAGGTGGGAGTGGCGTTGAGTTGGTGATGCCCACCCAGGTTTTGTGGCTCCCGGTGTTTTCTTTTCTGTGGGAAACAGGTCCAAATGGCTCTTTGGGTGTTTAAGGTAACAGACTCCTGGTCTAGGGTGTCGTGCTCGAGTAGGGGGCTGGACGAGATGACCTCTGAGGTCCCTTCAACTCAATTATTCTATTATTTTCCAGATGAAAACCAGCTGGCCCTCCCAGCTAAGCCAAAAGGAATTGGCCCAGCTACAAAAGGCAATATTTATATATTTTTTATCTTGATGAAAATGACTTTTGATGGCTGCTTGGGGATTTTAAAGTGAGTTACACATAAGAATATAGGTAATATTTGATAATATAGGTAATATAAGAATATATATATATATATATAATTTGTTTTTTTAAGCTTTCGCGGGTACTTACATGTGTGCTGTTCAGCTTCCTTCGGGATTTTCCCACGTCATTGTATGCTTTTTAAAGTTGTAGCAACGTTCAGGCAGAATCTCATCTGCCATATCAGGCTTCTGTATAGAGTTTGTATTGTGGTGAGGCGTTCTCACAGCCGTTGGTTTTTAATGTGCCTTCAAAACAGCAAAAATACAAGCAGCCATCATTGAGAAACCCCAAAGAAAAAATTGACCTGGCTAAACCAAGGCATTATACAAAGTTCTCTGTACATCATGCCCCGCCCACATACATTGGACAGACCAAAGAGAATAAGTTGACCCGCCTGGATGAACAACAAAAATGCAGTAAAAAAAGCTGGACACACACCTCCTCACTAGTCCAACAATGAAAACCACAGGTCACAACATCAAACTTTCAATGGCACCTGAAAACCCTAGCCACTATTAGAAACCCCGCCACAGAATCACCAGAGGAGAAGCCTAGAGATTGAAAAAGACCTGAAAGCTGATGATTAGAAGAGATGATTCCAGCAGCTGCTCATCATTTGGAAGCTCTGCACCTCAAATAGAAAGATCTCCACACACAACAGCCAGGCAAAGCACCTGAGCACAAAACAGACTCCCCTTGATACCTTCCAGCTCAAACGACCGCAACCAGGCTCCCAGATGATAAACCTAGTCTCCTAATAGATAATAGCCATCCTTTCACGCTAAAGCAAGCCTGCACTGAAAGCCTCCAAAATACAGGAACAGAGTGTGCCAGCCAATCAAAAGCCACAAAACAGACAGAAGAAACCAGAAACACCAAACTCAAACAAACTCCAAGTCCAATTAAACCACAGACCAAGACTCCCACCCAACCAATCAGGATGTAGAAAAAAACATCCTGCCACAATAATAGGCTCGCCTCAAATTTAAAACCAACGGCTGTAGGGAAGGACAGGACCTTTCATCATTTTAAAGATGTTGGCTTTGGTGTTTTTTTTTTCTTCCCCTTACATATGCTTGAAGATTGTAGCGCTGAGCCCAGCTCTGCTTCTTTTCAACAGGACTGAGCTGTCATTGGGCCTGGTTCTCTGCTCAGAACCAGAGCCAAAAGGTCATCCAATCTGACCCTCGGGAGTCTTAAAGTGGAATATGCAGGAGGGGGAGGGCTAGAGGCTTGCAAGAACGATTGAAGGTAATACCTTCTGGAGTTGACAGATAGATTGTCTCAGGTACTGGAAGTTTCATTAGCAATGGTGGCTAGCTGCAATTATTTCTTTGTTTATTTATTAGACCTTTGATCCTGCCTTCATTACTCTGTAAGTAACTCAAGGTGACAAGCACACAGAACTCCTCCTATTTTCCCCACAACAATCTTGTGAGGTTGGTTGGGCTGAGAGAGGGGGACTGGCCCAAAGTCACCCAGCTGGTGCCTAAGGCAGGACTAGAACTCACCGTCTCCTGGTGATTGGCCCAAAGTCCCCCAGCCGGCTTTCCTTTTTTAAGCAGAGGGCTGGACTAGATGACCTCCGAGACCCCCCCTCCAACCCTCGGACTCTCCTTTGAGCCTGCTGGAAATGTTGTTTGGTACCTCCTATCAAGTCCAGGCCAAGACTTTGACAGGCGGGCGAAGCATCCCAGACACGGCACTTGAAAGTCCCTTTGATGTGTTAATCTTCCCTCTTCTGCGACTTGTGACATGGCAGAGAGGGCTGTGGGGAATTAAGACATCTGGCCCAAAGTTTTGCACTGAGCCAGCAAAGACAATATAAATTAGAATATTTTAAGACAGATGCAGTTTTTCCACTGCAACAGTTTTGGGTTGTTTTTTTTTTTTGGGGGGGGGGAGAGTCCTTCCAATCTTTGCTGGAAACGACAAGTGTGTCACTCTGGCAACATTTGGTGCACGTCTAAAGAAAGAAAGAGAGCTGTGATTCCCTCTGAGCATTCAGCTCCATTCCTTGTTGATTTCGGAGATGCCCAGGAAAAAATTAGTGCATTTTTTTTTTAAGCGGGCGGATTTTCCTCTTTCAGTGATTGTAACGAGGGACCAAAGCATGGACAAAACTTTCCAAAAACCAAATTTAAAAATGTCTTTTTTTCTAAATTGGATACTTGTGTGCATTGAGATCCTTTTCTATTCTGGACTTTTTGCATGAAAAAAAAAGGAGGGGGGGGAATTAAATTTTGGTCTTGGATTTTGACAATTAAATGGTTTTTTTTTTTGTTACAGAAATGACTAAGGTTCATTATTTGGCACAACTAAAAAGTTGGTAGTATAAGTGTATGATGCACAGAGAGAGAGAATGAGACAAAGAAAGAAAGAAAAAAGAGAGAATGAAAGAAACACAGAGAGAGGTGGGAAAAGAGAGAAAGAGAGAGAGAAAGAGAGAGAAGGAGAGAAAGAGAGAGAATGTGAGAGAGGAAGAGAGAGTGAGGAGAGAGAAAGAGAGAATCACAGAGAGAGAAGGAGAGTGGAGAAAGAGAAAAAAAGAGAGAATGAGAGAAACACACAGAGAAAAGGAGAGTGGGAAAAAAGAGAAAGAGGGAGAATGTGAGAGAGAAGAGAGAGGAAGAGAGCGAGAATGAGAGAGAGAGGAAGAGAGAGAAGGAGAGAAAGAGAGAATGTGTGAGAGAGGTAGAGGGGAGAGAGAATGAGAGAATCACAGAGAGATAAGGAGAGTGGGGAAAGAGAGAGAATGAGAGAGAGAAAGAGAAAGAAAAAGAGAGAGAGAATGAGAGAATCACACAGAGAGAAGGAGAGTGGGGAAAAAGAGAAGAGAGGGAGAATGTGAGAGAGAGGAGAGAAAGAAAAAGAGAGAATGAGAGAGGAAGAGAGAGAGGAGAGAGAGAATGAGAGAATCATGGAGAGAAAAGGAGGGTGGGGAAAGAGAGAGAAAGGAGAGAGGGGAAGAGAGAGAGAAAGAAAGAGAGAGAGAATGAGAGAGAATGAGAAAGAGAGAGAGGAAGAGAGAGGGGGAAGAGAAAGAGAGAAAAAGAGAGAGAGAGAATGAGAGGGAAGAGAGAAAACCAGAGAGAGAGAGAGATTCTTTTTGGATATACATGCCTTGGTGCAATGCCACACTGGTAACAACAAGCAGAGAGGTCAGAAAAGTCAAGATGGTGGCTTCCAACCAGGGCATCAAAACCTTTTCATACGTATCTTGCACAATGGCGGCTGCCTGAGTGTTTGTATGGAAACCTCTCCTTCCCCCCCAAGCAATCCGACTATTGCTCTTTCCAAACTGATCCCAGCGCACCTCCCATTCACCAAACACGGAGGTGGCTTTTGTGTGTGTGTTGTGTGTGTGTGTGTGCATGTAGTGCTTTTGGCAAATTGACTGGTGCTGTGTATGTGGGGGGTTTTTTTTTGTTTGTCTGCCTTTTTTGGGGGGGGGAAGACCGAACGGAAAATTGTGCAAGAGCACATCCTTCGAAACAAACAAAGAAACAAACAAACAGCATTTTTTTTTTTTTTTAGCCAGGCAGATAATCCTGTGTGAAATATTAGAAATAACAGACCCCAAAACAAGGAGGCTCTTGTGAAACCGAAGACCGAAATTTTGGGGGAGAATATGGAGAAGGGAAGGGAGGGTGGGTTGGTTGGAAAGATCTGTGTGTGTGCGGTTGCTGTGACAAATTGCACTAGGCTGGGAATCCACTGTGCAAGCGACAATAAAATATGTGCCAGCATCTCACAATCATCACGTTGGATCCAGTTCCTTCTTTGGGATAATATTAATTTCCTAACTGTGAAGGACCTTTGAGTTGATGCGATGGCTCCAGACGGCGGGGAGCTCTCCAGGAGAGACGAGAATATACTTTGTGCATCTCCTGCACAAAAGGGAACGCGGGAAAGATATAGATAGATAGATAGATAGATAGATAGATAGATAGATAGATAGATAGATAGATAGATAGATAGACAGACAGACAGACAGACAGACAGACAGACAGACAGACAGACAGACAGACAGACGGATATGGATATGGATATAGATATAGATATAGATATAGATATAGATATAGATATAGATATAGATATAGATATAGATATAGATATAGATATAGATATAGATACAGATATATAATTTCCCTTATAAGGCTGGAGAGCTTATAGATTTTTTTCCCACCCATAATTTTAGATTAGAGTAGCACAATCTCCATGCTTCGCTACGAAATTATGTGGTCAGGCTCAGTTTTTGGGGAGGAAAATAAAACGGGGAAAATTTTGCCTCTGCCCCAGCATCCATCATCATTCATCTGGCTAGTGTCCTGTCAGTGTGTGAGAGAATAGAGGGCTCTTTGGAAACTGAAATGGTATTTGCAGTGTGAACCAGAAGGAGACAGCAAGGAGCCTGGGTGTGGCTTAGCTCAACTGTTCTGTACTAAAGCTGCTTGGTGCTGTGAAACTGAAACTGAACTTCCTCTCCTCTGCTTGTGTTTTCCATTTGGAGCAGATTTCTGTTCAGGTGGGGAGGGGGAGTCGAACTCCTTAGCATCAGAGCGTGTTAATAATCATAATAACATAGGAAATACCCTACATCCTCTGATGGTCATTTCGAAAAATCCTTTCTTAATGAGCCCCTAGAAGCCAAGAGGAACCTCCAGATGAAATGTCAAGTTTGTTGGCTTTACAGTTCTGGAGATTTTGTGATGATGTGTGAGGGGCATTTCACTTTTATATATAGAGATTAGATTAGAGTTGGAAGGGACCTTGTAGGCCATCTAGTCGAGGGGTCACCAACCTTTTGGACCTCAGGGACAACCAAACTCATCATTTCAAATCCCACAGACCAAAGACCCTGGGAAAAACCCAAAAAAGTCTGGAGGAAAATCCCCCACCCCATTTTCCAACCAATTGATCGTTCTTTATTTGGAATCTCCAGCTCCATTCTCAGGAGGGGAGAGAAAGAGAGAGGAGAGACTTTTAGCTTAATGCAAGGAAAGCAGCAGAATCTGCAGAAGTCTTTCTTTCTCTCCCCCAAACTCTGTCAGAAAGGAGCCTTTGCCAGCGCAGCCTCTTGGAGCAGGAGGCCTTGCAGGGTCCCAAAGACTCATTTCTGGCAGAGTTTGGGGGAGAGAAAGAAAGACTTTGGCTGCTTTCCTTGCGTGCTGCCAAAAGCAGAAGGAAGAAGCGGAAAGAAGCAGCCCAGGAGCCAGGCCAGGCATGTGGGGTGAGTGGGGCAAGTTCCCCTCTCCAAATTGAAGAGATGGCTGATTCGATTCAAGTTTTTAAAAAGTTTGGGAGGGGTGGTTTTTTTTGGGGGGGGGGGCAAAAGTTTGTTGATGTTCAGAAATACAGGCAGTGCTTGATTTGTTTAGTGACCTTTTGAAGTGATCATGGCGCTGGAAAAAAAATGACCATTTTTCACACTCCACAGCCATGTGATCAAAATTTGGATGCTAGGCCATTGATTCGTATTTATAACGGCTGCAATGTGATTCTCCTTTTGGCATCCTTCTGATAAGTCCATAGGAGAAGCCAGGTTCACTTCAGTGGTTTCAACTGTGGCGATTAACACTTAACAACGGTGGCCAAAAAGGGTCATAAAATGGGGCAGAATGCATGGAGCAATTCTCTTGATCACCAACAGAACCTGACTTCGCTTCTCAAGCAGGTTTTTGGCACCTGCTCATCAGTTGCTTGTGGGAACTTTTTCCAAAGCCGTTCTAACTCCAAGCAGTCACTAAAGAATGGTTGTAAAGTTGAGGATGGCCGATATAGATAGATCTAAAAATACAAATAGAAATAAATATTCCTTCCTTATTGTGCCAAGGTTGTGCTGAGGCTGAAAAGCCTGGGAGGAACTCAGTAAACCTACCAGGCCACACACAACTGAGATGGAGGGCAGCTTGCTTTCTATAAATCTTTAGTAAAGCCACACCTGTGTCCAGTTTTGGTCACCACGTTACCAAAAAAAAAATAAAAATGTTGAGACTTTGGAAAAAGTGCAGAGAGGAGCAACTAAGATGGTCGAAGGCCCGGAGAGTAAAACATATGAAGAATGTTTTCAGGATTTAGGTAATCTAGAGAAAAAAAAGAATTAGGGGCAAGATGATTGCAAAATTCTAGTATTTGGGGGCTACTAAAAAGAAAAGGGGGTCAAATTATTCTTCAAAGCACCTGAAGGCAGGATGAGAAACAATGGATGGAAACTAATCCAGGAGAGAAGCAACCTGAAATTAAGAATAAATGTCCTAATCGTGAGGACAATTAACTAGTTGGAACTCCTTGCCACCAGAAGTTGTGGGTGTATGATCATTTGGAGGCTTTTATAAGAGACTGGGCAGCCACTTGTCTGGCATGGCGTAGGATCTTCCTGCTTGAGCAGGGGGCTGGACTAGAAGACCTCCAAGGTCCCTTCCAGCTCTGTTATTCGGAATCTGCATTCCCGCGGTCGGTGGAAGCCATGAGAGACTGAGAGAGGGATGTAAAGTAAGACGGGATTGTTGGCCAATCCATCTTCTGTCTGCCTCCTTCCTCCCACTAGCAGGAGCCCAGAGTTGCTATGAATAATCTTGTCAAGGAGATTTAATGCCAGCTTAAAGCACTGGGTAGCCTCCCCCCCCCTTTCCCCCCTGCCCTTCCCGGGTTTCGAGCGGCAGCTGCGGGATGCAAAGGCCACCCATTAAGAACTACACCCGTCTGTAAACTCGCATTTTGCTCCAAAATAAGGGGGGGGGGAGGGAGGGAAGGGGAGACCTACTGCCTTTCCTTCCCTGCCCTCCCCCCAGCCTTTGGTTGCTTCTGCTGGGATGAACCATCGACCAGGCCAGCGAAGTTTGAAAAATTCATTTTGATTGGCAGCTGGGCATGGAAAATTTCATGAGGCAAAGAGCACGCAGACCCCAAATTTGGAAAAAGATGCGACTGGCTGGAGGGGTTTTGTGTGTGTGTGTGTCTTAAAGGCTCTCACAAATTGGCTGGCCGTTTTTTGCAAACCGAGGCCGGAGACAGTGCGTGACATTTCCTGGTTCTTGGATTTGGTTGCTGGAATCTTCCAGGATGGAAACGGATTCCGATTCTCCAACCAAGCCAAGAATTTGGAATAATCTGCGGTAGAGCAAACTCAGAAAGATGGGTTCGCACCCATCCGTGGCCAAGCCTAGTTATTGGGTCTAGACTTAAGACTTGGAGTAACTTCATTGTCACTGTGAATGTACGTTAAAATGAAATTTTGTTGCCTGCAGCTCTCAAAGGGATATTGGACCCCTCTAATATTCACTACATCAACATGACAAAATAAATTAATACAAAATTATGCATTTACCCACATATATGATATGACATGGAGAAACAACAAAGTCTATTTCAAATGTACAAGGTGAGAAAAACAAATCTTGCACATTTACCAGATGGATGGCATAGGGGAGCAATGCCGTTACAGAACCTGGCAGTCCTGCTAGAAATACTTCGAAACCTCCTCCCAGAGGGGAGCAACTGAAACAGACTGTGGAGTGGAGGTGTGGGGTCTCTAACAATGCTTTGAGCTCTAAGCGCATAGCACTTATAAGCAGCATCCTGGATAACGGGAAGCGAACTTCCTATGATCTCCACTGTCCTCACCACTCTCTGTAGGGACTTTCTATCTGAGGTGCTGCGGCCACCAAACCAAATAGGGATGCGGTTTGCTCTCAGTCGTGCCTCTGTAAAAAAAAATGGTCAGGACAGGAGAGGAAAGAGTTCCTCTCCTCATCTGACATAGGAAATGCAGGCGCTGGTTTGCACGCTTCCCTAAGGATGACGTGTGGAGAGACCAGTTCAAAGTGTTAGTTATCTGCACCCCCAAATAGTTCTTACTCTTATCCACCTCCACAGCTGCGTCCTTGATGCTGAATGGAGTATGACCTCTTTCTAAAATGATATTCTTTGTTTTATTAATATTTAGAACCAGGTTACTTTTATTGCACCAGTCCACCAGAGCCTTCCCTTCTTCTCTTCCCCTTTTCACGCCTAGAAAGATTTCCCTCCTCTTCTTCATTGTGGCAGCCCCTCAAATACTGGAATGCTGCTATCATGTCCCCCTCCAGTCCCTCTTTTCTCTAGACTGGCCAAACCCAAATCCTGCAGCTGTTCTTTGTATGTTTTAGCCTCCAGGTCTTCAATCATCTTAGTTGCTTTTCTCTGCACTTTTTCCAAAGTCTCAACATCTTTTTTGTGATGTGGTGACCAAAACTGGATGCAGAATATTCCAAGTGTGGCCTTACTAAGGCTTTACAAAGCAGCACTAAGACTTCATGTGATTTTGATTCTATGCTTCTGTTTATACAACCAAGGATTGTATTTACTTGTTTGGCAGCTGCCACCCACGGCTGGCAGATGTTCAAGGGATTGTCCACTAGGACTCCAAGGTCCTTCCCACAGTGACTCTTTTTCAGCCTTTTCTCGAGTGGGATTAGGTTGGTTAACTGCCGACCCTCCAAAATATCTTTGCTTTAATAACAGAGAGGAAATGCTGATTTCCTGTGAAGGGCTCAGCTGGAATCGGTCCATGGTGGATCTTTCTTTCTTTTGTCTTTCTTTCTTGAAAGATCAGATAAAAGCACCAGATGCTGAAATAATAATAATAATAATAATAATAATAATAATAATAATAATAATAATAATAATAATAATAAAGGGATTTTATTTCAGATCCCCATTTCCTTCCAGATCCCCATTTGCTCAGCCTGTTTCAGGGGCTGAAGTTGCTCACTGAAGGTCAGGTTTCCTTTGAGTAATGCTTCAACTTTATGATTCTCACCTTTAGGAAATTCTTCCTTTGTTCCAGGTTGAATCTCTCCTTGATCAGTTTCCATCCATTATTATTCCTCGTCTTGCCTTCTGGTGCGTTGGAGAATAGCTTGACCCCTTCCTCTTCTTTGGGGCAGCCCCTCAAATACTGGAAGACTTCTATCATGTCACCCATAAGCAGGGGTGGGATTTTACCGGTTCAGACCAGTTCTAAAGAACCGGTTGTTACGATTCTGCTCAGTTTGGAGAACTGGCAAATTGTGCCCCTGACTGGCCCCACCCTTCTCCACCTGCCCCCTCCCAGTCAGTCCTTATCATGCGTGTCTGACATTGCGCCACATTGCTGACTATTCTCTTTTTTTTCTTCTGACGATCAGCTGTGCCTGGTGTCAGCTTTGAAATTCAGCTGCCAAATTTATTGGGTGGGGGGTGGGTGGGGGTGGAGGAGTTGAAAAGTTCAAGATTATTCTGTATGTCGTATTAAGAATTTCCAGTTGCAGTTAATTGGTTCTCGGGATTTGTGAAGTGTAGAAGTGGGAGGAGAGAAGGTGGATTCTGTGCAACACACGAAAATACTTTCACTTTGGGAAATTGCCTTAGACATACCAGATTTGTTTCTAAATAAATCAATTGGAGAGAAAATGTCTTGGAGTGATTGATATCATGGATACTTTACATGCCTTACACTGGGATCCCCCTCGCTGTCTTACTCTTTTGACCAGGAGGCAAAAAAAGGGAGCATGGTTGGTGTTGTGCAGCTCCCTCACACTCTGTATTTTTGCCTTCCAGGGCCTCAGGGAAACTTCCTGGGAGCAAAAATGAGCCCCCCAGGAGGCTTCCCTGAGGCCAGGAGGACAAAAAATGGAGTGGAGGTGGGTGGGGGTGCTGCAAAAAAAGAAGAAGCCACGTCCACCCAGTCACGTGGCCATGCTCACCTAGCCACGCCCACAGAACCGGTAGTAAACATATTTGCATCCCACCCCTGCCTGTAGATCAGCTTGGGTAGGGGGTTGGATTAGATGACCTACAAGGTCCCTTACAACTCTGCTAATCTGTATCTGCATCTTCTGAACATTTACAGAATGCAGAACAATAGGGTTGGAAAGGATCTTGGAGGTCTTCTAGTCCAGCCCTTTGCTCCGGCAGGAGAACTTATAACATCCCAGACAGATAGTTGTCCAATTTCTTATTTAAAAACCTTCAGTGATGGAGCACCCATTATTCCTTGTCTTGCCCTTAGATGCTTTAAAAATACCCTCTCCTCTGTGTGAACAAATATTGGAACAATATTGAAATATTGAATAAAGGCCTGGAGTTGTTCCTATTACAGATTTTAACAGATGAACAGAGTCGGAAGGGATCTTGGAGGTCATCTAGTCCAACCCCCCCACCCAAGCAGGAGACCCGATACCATTTCTGACAGAGGACAGTCCAGGCTCTTCTTGGAAGCCTCCAGGGATGAAGCTCCCACAACTCAACTTGCAACCGTTCATTTTGTGACCATCCCAAGTTAAAAATCCACCAAGAAAAAAAAGTGATTTTATAATTGTTGCAGCATCTCCATGGTGACCTGATCAAAATTTGCAAGTTCAGCGACTGGCTCCTAGTTATGACGGTGATGCTATCCCGGGGTTTTGTGACCATCTGACAAGCAAAGTCGATGGGAAAGCCAGGTTTGCTTTACAACCGTGTTACTTACCTATCATCTGTAACAACTCGCTTAATATCCAGGGCAGGAAAAGTCATAAACTAGAGCAAAACTCCCTTCGCCATGATCTCGCTTAGTGAGCGAACCTTAGGGGCTCGTTGTAAGCCGAGGACTCCCCTCTGTCTCCAGCCAAAGAAAGGGGAAGCTGGACTGAAGGAAATTCACATCTTTTCCAAAGAAATTTTCTTTCTGGGATTTGAAGGAGAGGGAAGCCGAAAGGCAGAGTGTTGAAAGGCAACGGAGGAGTGCTGAGATGGACAAACTTACAACAGAACTAAAAGGCAAGGAGGGATCAGAATACTATGCGGTATGGGATAAATGGTGGATAGAACGTAGGAATAAGAATTAATGTATAGAAATAAATGTAAATGTAAGCAATATCTATGAAACAATACTGTTAACAATGTAAACAGAGATGTGTAATTTTGAAAATAAATAAAGCAAAAAAGAAAAGCGACAGACAAATCCAAATATCTTGTGGCCCACCAGCGGCCAGGAAAGCTGGCAGAAGATTCGGATAGTGAGGAGGTTGGGGAGGAGCATGAGCCAGTCCTGGAGTCAGGACTGAGGGCCCTGCATCAGAGGCAGAGATGAGGCCAGGGCTGTCTGACAGTTATCAGCTGCCTTTGGAGTCAGTGAGGCAGAAGAACCGCTGGAGCCTGTTCCCAATGTGCACATGCACAGAGCTGCCAGATGAAGGGAACAGTTAAGGAATAAGGGTCGACCTGGGAGTAAAGCCACAGGTGGGCAGTGAATGGCTCCTCCCATAGGGAATAAAAGAGGAGCAACAAGGGAGTGAGGTTTGCAGGAGACAATTAGTTCAATTCATTAGGGTGAAGATCTGTTCCTGACTTTTTGCCAAGTAATTACTGCTACAGTGTGGCATTTGGAAGATATCGGCCTGGCAACTCTCCAAGCCTGATAAAAGTCGGTGGGGTTGTAAATCACTCTTGAAAGATTGTTTGCCGGGACTTTGCTGCATGTGAATGAGAGGAATTCGCATTAGCCAAATAAAAAGGGGTTTTGTTGGGTTGAGGAGTCTGCTTTGTGATTTGGTGAAGCCCAAGTCAGAACACATCACTCCAGTCATTTGATTTATCTCTTCAGTGATTTTTTATATAAAAGAAAACAGAAAGTACAGAAAATACATCTCGCCAGAGACAGGCATAAAATACAGTGCAACTCAGCCAATTCGGTATTATCCCAACATTTGTACAAGGGCTATTATTTATATGTGGGTGTGCATACACACTCCTCTCCCATCACTTCTCGAAGATAAACAGAAACAGAACAGGGTGAACTATAACTGACCATCTAAGAATACAACCAGTAAGTATTTCCAAAGAATCATTTATAAAGAGAAACAGGGAATGCTTGAAATGAAATTGTTTTAACGTTGTCCATCTCCTCCTCTGTGATTAAAAGTTTTGCAAGAGAGAAAATTTTGCAATTCAAAAGGAAGGATTCCTTTTTGCTGAAGTCACAAAAACAATTCAGGCTTAGGGCAGACAAGCACATTTTACAAACTACCTTTTCTTAACTTGTGTGTGCTTTTTCTTTTCCTTTTCTTTTCGGTCCCAGGTCAACTCCAGCAAGTATAACACCAAACGAAAAGAATTTATTTAACTACGGTTAACTCTTTGCAACAAAAACAACAACAACAACAACAAAACCAACCGTATAAAACAGAATCTGGTTGACTATTATCCTTATTGGAATCCTCTTAAAAGGAAAAAAACGTTCGAAGCTCAGCTGATACTCTATTTCCAAATGGACTTAAAAGAACAAAATAAGGCCCCCTCAGGTTGCATTCAGGACTGCAACATTTTCAATTTGTGATTCAACATTTTGCACAATAAAGGCAGGAGGTGGGTTGTTACCGGTTCGCCCCGGTTCACATAAACCGGTAGCTCATTTGATCATTTTTAATTACTGGTTCGGTGAACCAGTAAATCCCACTCCTGGATGGCCTCGTCCACCCTGCCCCTCCCCTCCCAGCAGTCCCCACGTGGCCCATTTTGGAGGCACGGAGGCTCGGGAAGGGCAAAAATGGGCCTCCTGCAGGCTCTAGAAGGCTGGAAGTGGGCCCGTTTCCGGCCTCCAGAGGACCTCCGGAGCCTGGGGAGGCCATTTTCACTCTCCCAGAGGTTCAAAGAAAGCCTCTGGAGCCCAGGGAGGATGGAAACAGCCTCCCCCTGCTGTGGTGCAGGAGGCCGACTAGGCCACACCCACCATGGCCACACCCACCCAGCAACTGGGCAGAGAACCAGTTGCTAAAAATTTTGAGGCCTAGCCCAGAATAAAGACAAATAAAGAGTTTAAAAGAGAACAGTTAAGAGAGTCGTGGAAAGGAAGCCGAGAAGAGTTTCCTTTTGCTGGGGCTAATAAGCACATAAATTTTTTGCGGGGAGGAACCCTATAACTTTCCATTTATTGCTTTGTCCACTGTAGTGAAATAAATTCGATAATTTGCCAATTTTCAGAGGCTCGTTTAAGGGGCATTGCCTTCTTCCTCCAGCCATTTCCTGAAAAGATACAGGAAAAATGCATGATTATTAACTGCACCCCTGAAGGCATCTTTTAAGACCCGGGTGGGCCCAAGAGGAGTGTGGCAAGGAAACTGGGGTGCTGGTTTTTAACTCACCAAGGAATTTAAATTCCCTCTTCTGTGCAGGTAATCCACAACTTATGACCACAGTGGAATCCAATGTTTATGTCCTTGAGTGAGAAATTGGTTGCCCCACTTTATGACCTTTTGTTGTGTTTCGCCGGCAGCAAGTGCGGATGGCTGAGGTCTTGGAGAGTGAGGACTCAGATGAGGGGCCTGTGTATGATGCAGGGACGGGGCCAGGACCATCAGGGAGTGGGGTGCCGCCTTCAGAGATGGTGGAGGCTGGCAGCAGTGAGGAAGAGGCCCCCGAGGAGCCTGTGCCCAATGTGTGTGTGCGCAGGGCTGCTCAAAGGAAAGAGCAGCTGCAGCAGCATGGGCAACTCGGGAGTAAGGCTGCAAGGTAATGGCCCCTCCCTTAAGGGATAAAAGCCAGACTGAGAGACTGGGTGTCATGCTCCTGGTGGAGACTGACTCTGAGGAAGAGGAGGAACAGCTGATAGGGAGTGGAAGTGTGGCTCCAGAGGTTGTGGAGGAGGCTGGGGAAGGGCAGAGGCCTGCTGAGGAGTCAGAGGAGGACCCAGGCCCATCCCGTCTCCATCCTAGGGCAGGAAGGGAGGAGTGGATAAGGGAGAAATGTGAATGGCATGTTCTATGGGGGAGGAAAGGGCCCTGATCCCCTTCATGGGCTGCAGCTGTGACAATTGAATAAGAGGAAGGACATGCGTATTGACAAACGCTGGAAACAAAACATGAAAATATCTCTAGTTTATGCTTCCTCTCTGAGTTTGGTGTCCCTCCCAGTGTGTGTTCTGTTATCTGTGGACATCCTCCAGCATTTATCTTGCCTGGTTTGTGTTGCTTTTTCCCTTCTTCTTGTAACTGTTTGTGTGGGAGTTTTTTTGTTTTCTCTCAAAGATATTCAGAGCTTGAAAACAAGCTGAAGGAATAAAAGGGGCTTCACCTGTTTTTTCTGTGGCTGTGTTTGTTTGTATCCCACCCTGGGTCATCACACCGGGATTCTTTGCAAAGAAGTTCTTGCACTCAAGCCTTGTGGATGTTTGGACTCTCTTGGTTGGTGTTTGGAGACTCTTTGTGTTTGAAATATTTCTTAGTAACTTCATCTCGTGTTCTTGGCAGCGTTGCACCACCTTGGCAAGGTTCGTTCTTATCAGAGACAATTAGTTTGAAACAGCCTTTTAACCGAGAAGGAACGGAATTCATAAAGAATCATTAAAAGGTTTTGCTTTTTATCTTTGTTTGTTTACTTGGAACAAAGTTTGGGTCAGAACACCTTTTTTGCCACTGTTGTTAAGTGAATCATTGCAAGTTATGAAGTTAGTAACCTGGTTGTTAAGTGAATCTAGCGTCCCTCATCGACTGTGAGGCTTGCATGACTCCTCCAGGATGTTGCGACCATTGTAAATATGAGTCCATGGTCAACGTGCCCAAATCTGGATCATACAATATGGGGGTACAGCAAATGGTTGTAAGGGTGAAGACCAATCATAAGCCCCCTTTTTTTAGTGCCGTTTTAACTTTGAATGTTCACTAAGTGAACTGTTGTAAGTTGAGGACTACCTGTAGTAGAGGATATTTGTAAGTCAGGGTGGGGGGGGTGTTGAATTGTGGACTCTTTGGTGTTCTATCTCAGCTTGGTCCAGACATCTCAGGACCCAACTAGGTGACATCATCAGTGCAGGATGATGGTCAATTCAATTTCCATTTATTGCAGTTTATTATAGACCAGAGACCAGAACAAATAAAAACACTCCATGAACATCCAATTAAAAATTCTAGAAAAAAATAATAAATAAGAGATAAAAATTATGTTAAAATCCAGTCTGTCAATTACACACAGCCTGTAATCTTCTCCATTGTCCTCACCACTCTCTGTAGGGACTTTCTATCTGAGGCAGTGCAGCCACCAAACCAAATAGGGATGCAGTTTGTTAAAACACTCTCAATTCTGTTTTTGTAAAATGTGGCCAGGACAGAAGGGAGAAAGATGTGCTCTCCTCATCCAATGCAGGAAGTACTACTACCCAGAATCTAGTCACCTGTGATGATGTTCATCGCACTGATGTTGATACCCAGTTGGGTCATGAGATGTCTGCAAATCCACCACTGAGCTCAGAGACCATTAAAGACACCACAGATTTGCTTTGGTTCCAGTTTGCCACTGGAAAAGAATCGATTCAGTTCTGGATGCAAATCTGTCTGTTAGACCGGCAAACAAACTGGGCTGGAGATAGATTTCTCCAGGCGTGGGGAACAGCTTTCCCAGGGATGGAGGCAAAGATGGTACTCAGCAGGTTCTGACCAGTTCTGGGGAAATTTTGAGTCGTTGGGAGAACCAGCAAATGCCACCTCTGGCTGGAGGTTTTACAGTCTCCTTCCCCTGCCACGCCCACCAAGCCACGCCCACAGAACCAGTGGTGAAAAAAAATTGGAACCCCACCACTGGATAGAGGGGTCCCCAGATTCACTCAAGCAAACCCCACCAGAGAGCTGGTAGAAACAATCTACAGTTTAGGGGCCTGGAAAATTCTTTCTAGCTCAGATGTTGGGTGCTTTGGGCTGACTGGCAACCACTAAGAGACTAACAGAGGTGGAAGGGACCTTGTAGGTCATCTAGTTCAGCCCCTCGACCAAGCAGGAGACCCTTCACCATTTCTGTCCAGTCTCTTCTTGAAAGCCTCCAGGGATGAAGCTCC
>BHFT01019567.1:0-27107 GCA_004320025.1 Laticauda laticaudata
CTCTAATATAAATACCAGGTCATCTGCAAAAGCTTGCAATTTATATTCTTCCTTTTTAATTTTCATTCCTTTTATTTAATCAGTGTTAAGCTATTGTTATGCAACAATGTTCGCAAAATGTAAACAAATATTGTGCAACATTTTATGAGTTTGGAAAAGTACGTACTAATAATTTTCAATTTCAAGGAAACCTGTCTAAAATGCCCACAATGTATCTTTTATAGTATAATTATGGCTAAAATGATCATATATTAAAATAATTATTTCACTTCCAGCACGCAGAGCAGCACTAATGGAAATTATGCTTTGAAATGTCATTCAATAGCAAGCTATTTTCTAATTTATCATACTTTGCAATTCTAGCAATGGGCACATTATTTAATATTTTTCTTAGTTTAGAAATGATTCTGGGATTCTTTAAATGAAACAGAATTAAACCTTCAGAAACTTTTGTAAGTGCCATTTAATTCATTTCTTTCTCATTCACCAAACTTCGATCAATATCTAACCTAGTTATTTTTATTTCTGTTAAAAATAAAATAAAAATGATAAACAATTTAATTAATTTCTGTAGATATCTAGGTTGTTCGTAGTCATCAAAGACTAACTCATACAGATGAATAATATATACATCAGGGAGTGGTTGTTGTTTCTTTTGTGAAAAAAAAAGGAGTTCAGTCCATTCCTTAATGTGACAGGCAAAGATAACAGCGTGAGCAATCTATTATGCATCAGAGGCCATAAAAAACTGATAATGTATATATATTTTCCAGGTGGAGATAAAAAGGCATCTGTCTTCCTGGTCTTGACAATCAAATTAAGTAACTGATTGACAGAATGTTGGCACCAGCTTTGGAATATTTGATCAGCCTCAACTCAAGGTAAGGAAGTTTCTGAAATGTGAAGCTATATCACAGAAGTTCATTTATAGTGTTGATTAGACTTCATTGGACACAAGAATATATACTGTGTGAGCAAAGTGGAATTAAGAGTCTCTCTTAAACTGAAAGTGGCATTATAAAAATCAAGTTTTGTTTTAATGTGCTGTAATGCTTTTTTTCATCAAATCTGTAATTTGACTTTTACTAAATAAAAAACAACACTAAAATGAATGCAGGTTCCACTGGATAAACATAAGCCCTTGATATAAAAACATGTTAATCCAACCTTAATTCTATTTTGAAATATAAAGGTTGGTATCTATAGAGTTCAGATTGGATTAGAATGATATTATGAAAGTGAATTAAAAAGATAACATCTAGACAGACATATTGGCAGCAAAACCAAGCGTCCCATTGTATAAATCCATGTTCCCTAATCTAGTTTTCTAGAATGTGATTTTCTTGATTCTTTGCAAGGGAAAACAACAGAATCTTGGGTGGAAATTCTGGAAATGGTCATTTAACATATCTGGATTCCTCTAGACTTGGTAAGGTTGCTTTAAGGTAGAGAAGATATAAAATAAATTCTTCAGACAGGAGAGATGAATTCTTAGACATGGGATGATATCAATAATCACTTGAAGTCAAGATGTGAATGAAATGTTAAATAATGAATGAAGGAATTCAGAGTCTGAAGGGACAGTTAGACCATCAGATCTTGTACATTGCTGAGAACTGGGGTAACTAGTTGATATATGAAGATAGCTGGAGGAATCCAGTTAATTGTCAGCCAGATAGTCAAATATAGTCATCCACACTATCTATTTGAAGAACTTGTTGCTATGTTTGATATGTTATTCAGTGAGATCTACGTAGTATTTGGATGGAAGAGCATCAAAAATAATATGGATGTAGACTAGACCAATAACAGTTCCAATTTCTGGCTTACCTGCCTTCTTCCAGGATCCAAAGGACCAGAATATCTTTAATTTACTTAGACTTATATGACTACCCACAAATGTCCCAACATTTATGTCTTTTTTGCTTTCTAAGAAAAAAAAAAAACTCAGGTGGTAAAGTGCCTTGTAGGCAGGTGCCATTTTAGAAATGACAGGGTCCCTGAGTTCCACAAGATGATTTTCTTTAATTGTAGTGGTTCAAATAGGCAGGGTAGAGACCACTAGTGAGAGGTCTTCAAGTATCCTGACTCTGTGCCATGAGGATTACTGACATATTCTGGTTAATGCCAGGTGCACATGAGGCCCCATCTATTCATTTATAGGTAGTGGATGAGCTTGCTGATTGAGGAAAGAGAGGAATGTTGATCTGTCTAAGATTTGTCCTGCCAAAGTCCAGATCTTGAAACATAGTTGGGGAAAAGGAATGGCAATTATTTTTATGGGCCCTTAGTCCTACAACTGACCAGCTGTGAATGTTTATAGGTTAAGATTTATTTTATTCTATTTTATTATTCCAATTTCAAGATGATCTTCTCTGTGCAGCTTACAGTTAAAGGAACAAAACATATAAAAGAAAACATAGTGAACCCCAAACAACCCAAACAAATCCGTAAGCTAAATTAGAATAGTCTCTAAAAACCACCGAATTCCAAGATCTGGGAAGACAGCCAAGGTTTTAGTAAATTATATAATGTCATAAAGCTGAGAGCCAATAAACTAAGTTAAGCATAAAGCTCCAGCTTGGGACTGCTGTGGGTATGGGAGTCCTTCAAGAATTCCTGAATTCCCAAAACTAATACCAACGTAATGAACACTGTTGTAACATTTTGATTATTATTTCCTAAGAATATATGTACTCAGACAACACAATGTTTCGCTAAAAAAGGAATATTTATATGTTATAAAATAAAAAAAATATGGAAAAAAAAAGAATTCCTGAATGTAATAGCAGGGCTGGTGTTTGAGTCCTTTAGCTTTCTATTGCTAGAGGATTTTAATCTTTAGGCCCTGGGTAGGGGACAATACAGGCAGTGGTTGACTTACAACCACAATTGAACTCAAAATTTCTGTTGCTACACACGGCAGTTGTTAAGTGAGTTTTGCTCCATTTTATGACCTTTCTTGCCCCAGTTAAGTAAATTGCTGCAGTTGTTAAGTTAGTAACATGGTTGTTAAGTAGATCGGGCTTCCCCATTGTCAGATGGTTGCCAAAGCTAATCATATGACCTTGGGACATTGCAACTGTCATAAATATGTATGTTGCCAACCATCCAAATTTTTATCATGTGACCATGGGGATGCTGCAACAGTTATTGTGTGAACACAGTCATAGGTCATTTTTTTCAGTGCCACTGCCACTTTGAATGGTCACTAAATGGTAGTGGAGGATAGTGAAATGAACACTTTTAACTCAAGGATTACCTGTATAGACTTTGGGCTTCATTGTTTCCATGGCAAACATGGGTTGATCCAAAATGATCTTGGGTCCAACATATCAAAAGGCTTTTTATTATGAGAGAGTAACTTTATATAGTACTAGAAATTAGTAGTGGGATCCTACCTGTACCACTACCGGTTAGGTGATTGTACATGTGCACCTAACATGTGCACAGCTTTCCAACACCAGTTGAGCCCTACAGAACCAATCAACTGAGAGGATAAAGAAGAGAAAAGCTCAGGGGCAGGTGGGAGAGCCAATCCTGCGCTTTTCTTTTCTTTCTCTTCTCAGCTGATAGTGGGAAGCTTTTCCCCCTCCTCTCAGCTGATGGTCAGAGCAGGGGTGGGATTCTACCAGTTCAGACTGGTTCTATAGAACTGATTGTTATGATTCTGCTTAGTTTGGAGAACCAGCAAATCATACTTCTGGCTGGCCCCTCCCCTCCCGCCCCTTCCCTCACTGTCAGTCATTATTGCACATGCACACATCATTGGGCATGTATTGCACACATGCCCAACTTCGCTTACTGCATTCTTCCCTGCCCAGTCACTGCTTAAGGTATCTCTTTTTTTGCCCCTCCCAATGGTCAGCTGTTCCTATGATCAGCTGTGCCGGGATTCCCCTTGCTTACTTACTGCTTCACCTAGAAGGCTTCCCAAGGCCCAGGAAAGCAAAAAATGGAGGGGGGCACAGCTCACCACCACCAACCTTCCATTTTTTGTCTTCTAGGGCCCCAGTGAAACTTCCTGGCAGCAAAAATGAAGCCCCAAGAGGCTTCCCTGAGGCTCAGAAGGCCCAAAAAATGGGGGGAAGGGGTTGCTGAAAAAGCCATGCCCATCCAGTCACATGGACATGCCCACCTAGACATGCCCACAGAACCGGTTGTTTCAAAATTTGAACTCCCACCTCTGCATCGGAGGCTTTTTTTTTACTACCAGTTCGGGTGAACCGGGCCAAACTGGTAGAATACCACCACTGTTAGAAATCCATTTTAGGTGAATAATATATTAAAGACAATTGAAGGCATGTTTTAGTTAAGTATGAACAATTTCTTCCAATAAAGAACAATCATATTATTAGCAATTTCAAATCTTTTGAATATTTGTGATTTTATAAGTGAACGTGGAGCTACATCAACATTTATATGAATGGACTTTTATCTCTCATAGTCTAGCCAACCTTTTGAAACTGACCATTGTCATCAGTTAGGCCCAATGAAAACATTTCTTGTTATTGTTCTCGGAAGATGTCTCTTGCCAAATTTCTTCTTTGGTAATCAGTTGCAAGTTTGTAATTGGAATTAAATTGAATTGCATTAGTCAGCAGTATCATATATACTCTTTTTACAGTGCTCTAAAACTCCAGGTTGAATGCAGCAAATCTCTGAAGATGGATCTCATGCAGAATTAATCACTTTATTCCCAATAATGTTGGAATGGTATTCCTTTTCCTGGTATCATCATGCTATGGACCTTGTCTTCCTATAACTGCAACCAGCTGTCAAGCTCCCAAATATAAATCACATGACCATAGGGATGCTGCAATGGTCATAAGTGTGAAAAAATGGTCATAAGTCTTTTTTCTGTGCCATTGTAGCTTTAAATGGTCAATAAATAAACTGTTGTAAGTTGAGGACAACCTGTATTTGGACCTCACCATAGTTGCCCAAGCAAATTAAATTAGAAAATGGGTTATTTTATGTAAATTTCCAGAAATACTAAGTTCCTTGAGTATTATAATCTGAAAAAGAAAAACTGCCCACTTTGTATTTCTTTCTCTTCATTTGTCGAGGAGAGCAAATCAGTTAATTAAAATAGATTATATATGAATTGTTGAAACAGCTATTGTAATAAGTAGTATGTAAAGCATGTTCCTGTTGAAAGCTTTATTGGTAAGATCTTTATTCATTTGTTCCTCACTTTTGGGCTGTGGTTACTTTGTTAAAAACATTTTATAAAGAATGTTATGATTTCTAGACTAGTTAAAGCTAGGTAAATCCACTGAGAAATAATACATCATGGAATTATACTGTTCCAGTTACAGTTCCATGGGAATATTTGAAAATTTTTATCATGATTTTTTTCAAATGCTATGGATCATACCAGTATTGTGGTAATTAATTAATTTTGACACAGGGTGATTTTAAAATAGATCACAGTACAGTACAATACAAAGCTAAGATGATAGCACTACATTCTAAAGTTAAGTGTTCAGAAGTTTCAAATCTCATAGTAATATGGATAACAATGTGATGTAAATTACAAAATATGTTTTAAGTTTCGTTTTGAAAACTCTGAAGTTAATATGCACTATTACTTCAGTCTTTTTGAGTGTGTATGTGTGTGTAAGACTATAGATTGTTTATATTTGCCTGTCCTCAAATTAAGATTAAAAATACCAGCAAAAGACAATGCATCATTTAAAGCTGAGTAATTGATTACCGCAATTTTGAACTTATTCCAACAATTTGTGCTGACACTTGCAAATATCATGATTTAGGGGGAGTCTTTTTCCAGTTAACTTAATGTTTAACTTAAAAGAAGAAGAAGAAGAACCTCTGATTATGCTAAACAGGCATTGGAATCTCTATCTCCAGATATTTATGTTACACAAAGTCACAGTTATTTAAATATTTATAAAATGAGAGTAGAGAGCAGCACTTTTGAAAAAGCAGTTAATAATAAACCAATATCAAGGGAGCCATCAGTATAACAGCAAAGTGCTTTGCAACTCCAATAACTTCACTTGTGCAGAAGCAGGCCATCAAATTTAATTAAAAGCAGTCAAAAATAAACTGAAAAATTGAACTGTAAAAGCCTCTCCTTTGCCAGTAGCTGAAGGCAAAGAAAAAGAGGAGCCTTGAAAGCAGTAATGAATTGATAAGCTTTACTGGCTGCAATTTGTAATTTGCCTGGCCAGATTTTAGTATCAGTTAAACTAGATTAATAGAGCACATACTGATTCTCTGTCTTAAATCCTTCTTTCTGGTCCTTCTTTTATAAACACTCAGGATAAATGGAAGCCCTAGTGGGTCAAAGTGTCCATTTGTCTCCTGCCTTCCTCACTTTTTCTAAATAATTCTGGCATCCACATTGGCAGCAATGCAGAACAAAGGCTCCAGGACAATTTAAAGGCTGAAACACACCCTTTTTTTTTTTTTTAACTAACTGGAATTTGCTTTGGTGGAGATGCCTNCCCTTTTTTTTTTTTTTAACTAACTGGAATTTGCTTTGGTGGAGATGCCTTAATGCAGTGGGATTTGGAAAGGAAGCTTGCAAAGGAAGCCATTGACATCTCCCATCTGCCACTAGGGACTGTCATGATGAAATGAATAGCAAAAAAGCTCATTTCTAATGTGATGGGGGCTAATACATTTATTGCTGCTTTAAAATGGTCAGATTAATGTGGATCTGTGCAAACTGTACCGCAAGGACAAAAACAATTTACTCTAGATCATTTCATTTTTATTTTTTATATATCTATATATAATAATGTTCTTTAATGAAGCTAAAGGTTTCCTGCTGTGACCTTATTATGTTTTCCAACATCAGTAGGAAACAGATTATGTTGAATTGAAAGCAAGCTCGTGAAACAGCGGGAATTTTGCAAGGGAAGATCAATTACGTATTTTTCCCCTCTCTCCAAATACTGAATGTGGAACCAGGGGAGGCTGAAGAAAAATCTGCATACACTGCAGATACATACAATGCATACATTCGCATTGCCAAATGATGTCATAAGTCAAATCAATCAACCTATGCACTGCACTTTACAGTGAAGAATTGCATTAAATAGAGTTGATTATAATGTAGGCAGCATAGGCCTTCTCAAAATAACTTGTTATTAATACCTGTAATTTATCTCTGTAATACTGAAAAGTTGATATAATGAAGAAGAAAGGTCAGCAAGCTGCAACTGATTTATCTCTTTTCCTGCTGTTAAATGCCCTCCTGTGTTAAAACTGATTAAAGGTCTTCAAAATGATTCAGTTTTTGCCTTTTAGGCTGACTGATCAACAACTGAAATTGTGAATTTTTTTAAAAAATGCAAATTCTCACCCACTTTCTACTGACAGAGAGCATCTGTTATTCAGTTTGAATTTCACAAAGTAAGCATTGTAAGGAAACTCACTTTTTTAACCCGCTCTTTCACATTGATAAAGTATGTTATTATTTAAATTGGAGGACATCTATAAAGATCTTAAATGAAATAATTGAAAATATAGAGTCTGAATCTTACTTATGTTTGGCAGCCTTCTGACTCTCCCCAAACTGTTATACACAATACCACCCCACAGAAATCAGCTTTGTCCTTTCCTGTGTTACTAGTTTAGCAAAGTTTACAACATGCTCTTGTTCTGAGGATATTTGACTAATTCAAGGCATACATCTGAATGTTGGAATAGTAAATAGTAAAATTTTAAAAAATGTAAGGCTGGAAAGGGGACGATAAATGCCATTATTTAATCCAAGAAAAAGAAAAAGTCATTGCTATCCATGGCAAGTAGCTATTAATATTTATACAATTAAATGGTTCCCATTCCTTTTTAAACTGGAAGATGAGAGTCTAGTTTCTCTGTTTAAATCAGCCTTTCCAAATCTGATTCCATGTGGATTTGTTAGGATACAATTCCCAGAATTTTTGGCCATGATGACAGTTCACCACTCTGGCTAGGATTTCTGAAGTTGGCTATCTGGAACCAGTGCTGGACTGAAAAATACTTTTTCAGACAATGAAAATTTCACATAAAAACAATTAATATTTAAATATTAAAATAAAACCCTGAAATCTTTATAAACAGAAGGAATTTAGCTGGAGCAGGAAAATTAAATATCAAATCCTGACTTATAACCACAGAACTCAGTGGATGACTTTAGGCTAGTTAGGGGGTATATGTGCAATACATAAGTAATATATACCAAGACATTTTGTTTCTGAAGAAAATATAGGAATACTTGTTTCAGTAAGCTATATTAATTGTGGTTACATTCTGATTTTACTACTAGATGATGCCAGACTTTGATTTTGACATTTGGCTGTTAATCCAAGTACTCTGATTAAAAACACTTCTTACAAAGATTATAAAATTTACAATACAATAATTCAAGAAAATACCTTACTTTCAGTTGAGAGATGTATATATAAACATCTTTGGAGCACAAAACTAGGTGGTACATTCTTCTGTGAAGAAAGAGAGTTTCCATCTACTCCCTGTTTGTATAACTTCTCTCCCTTTTATCAGTGTTAGCAATAACTCTGCTCTTTATTAGAATAATGATGTCACTTAAAGATTCAGCTCTAAGCTAGAGAAACCATTTTTTCCAAACAGATTCTTAACAGCAAAATTCATAGTTTTAAATGTCTTGATAACAAGTGTGGTTGTCAGAGATCATTTATAGGAGTAAAAATGTTAGCCAAGAAATTCCATGCCCATTCCCAAGGTTTTGTATATTTATATTTTTGTATCTGATATAGTATGAATGAGTTCATTTTGAGTTCTTTCTGCTGTTAAAAACAATTAGACGACAGCAAGAAATACTATGGACCTACTACGTTTCAGGATTCATCTGGGATTAAGCTGTGTACAAGTAGAGCCATGGTGGTGCAATGGTGTGAATGCAGTATTGCAGGCTAATTCTGCTGACTGCCAGCAGTTTGATTCAAGGTTGTCTCAGTCTTCCAACCTTATGAGGTCAGTAAAATGAAGACCCAGATTGTTGGATCAATATGCTGACTCTGTAAAACCATCTAGAGAGGGCTGTAAAGCACTGTGAAGTGGTATATAAGTCTAAGTGCTCTTGCTAAGTAGGTCAGCAGAGGTGCAAATAACTATCACGTTTTCATTCCATTGTTCCCAACTTAGCTTGGAGCAATGTGTATTACCACCTACCTATCTATCTATCTATCTATCTATCTATCTATCTATCTATCTATCTATCTATCTATCATCTATCTATCTATCATAAACTGAAATTATTCAAAATAAGTATCACATTGGTTTTCACTACTAATGGGTTATGTTTGGAGATACCACATGGCTATAGCAAGTGCTTATTTAGCAATCACTATGTGTGACTATAAACAAAAACTTGCATTTTGCATTACAAATTATTTTTGAAAATATTCTAACCAGTAGAATAATCTGTAGGTGAGGTGTGCCACTGCAGTAGTATTCTTTACACCAAACCTATAATCCATACTATTGCTGCAAAAGTTTGTGTTGTAAAATTGAGAATAGAAAGTACTAGTATCGTATAGTGTTTAAGAACTAGGGAGATTCAAGGTTAAATATACAGTCAGTCATAGAAACTCACAGGATGACTTGGGTTAATCGTTCTCTTGATACAACCTATTTCACAGGGTTCCTATAGTGAAAATTATTCCTCCATGAGAATTTGCTCCTCTTATATTTAAACCAATTCTTTATTTAAAAAAAAAATCATTTCAGTCCTTAAAAAAATGTTGTACATGTTCTACAATCTAACAGGTTCAACATTCAAAGTTTGGATAATATACAGTATTATTGTACATATTGTATCCAGTTTAAAAATAGGAATTGTTATCTAACTGATTTAAGCAATAGTCTCCATATTTCTTTAATGGTACAAGTCCTAAAAATTATTTCATATACCAAAATTATGAATATTGAAGGTTGTGATTCAATCTACAATTTATGCTGAGAAATTTAACAATTACCAATTGAATCTCACTGTTCGTTAATAGACTTTCCCACAGGTGCGATAGTCGTTTTTCATATTCTAAGTGAATTTGCTTCCAGAATTTTCTGAGGTATTCTACGTATAAGGAAAAGTAGAAGAAGACAGGCTCAAAAAGTCAGTGTCTTCCGAAGCATACCCAAGAGCTTTTAATCCATTGGCAACGTTCATTATGCTCTCTGAATTCATGCAGAACTAACCCTAACCCTACATGGATTTTTCCCCAAATGGGATATTACAATGTATTTTTTTTTAAAAGTAGATGAGGCAGGTTTGAGAAGTCAGTGTCCTCCTAAGCATATCCATGAGTATTAAATCTGTTGGCAATATCCATTTTGCTATCAAAATTCCTGAAGTACTAACCATAAATGCATTTAAACCTATATATTCCTATGGATTTTACCATACAACCTAGAGGCATGCTCAAAAAGTCAGCATCCTCCTAAACACACTGATGTGCCCCAAATCAATGGCAATGCTAATGTGATGACCCAGGGTGGGATCAAAATAAACAGTCACAAAAAACAGGTGAAGCCCCTTTTATTCCTTCACTTTGCTTCCAAGCTCCAAATATCCTTGACTTGAGACAAAAAACTCCCACACAAGCAATTACCAGAAGGAGGAAATGCCGTTTAAATTATAAAGAGTAAAAAACAACACAAACCAGGCAAGATAAGGGCTGGAGGATGTCCACAGGTAACACACCCTGGGAAGGACGCCACACTCAGAGAGGAACTATTAGCGAGAGAACTTTGTTTCCAGCATTTGCCAGTACGCAGTTTTGCCAGTCACACAACCATGAAAAGGATCAAGGACCTCTCCTCCTGAGGAGATCACTCCCTTATCCTCTCTACCCTGCATGCCCTAAGCTGGATAGGGAATGGGTCTGGGTCCTCCTCTGACTGCTCCGCTGGCCTGTGCCCTTCCCCAGCCTCCTCCACAACCTCTGGAGCCACCCTTCCACTCCCTGTTGGCTGTTCCTCCTCTGCCTCAGAGTCAGTCTCCACATTAGCATGACAGCTAATATTGCTCTCCAAATTCATGGAAAACTAAATCTGACCCTAAATGGATTTACCCTTCAATGGGATTTTCTAATATATTTTACTAGGATGAGGCATGCCAGAAAAGTCAGCACCCTTCTAAGCATGCCAATGCACTCTGAATCCGTTGGTGATGTGTATTCTGCGATCAATTCATGGAGATTAATTTTAATCGTTAGTGGAATTCAGATCCCCATGAGATTTTTCCCATGCATTTTTCCACAAAACATAGATGAAGCAGATTCAAAGAGTCAGCACTCTCCTATAAAGGCCTCAGAACATCTGTCATCAGTCTTGGGGCTGACACCCCATGTCCTGGAGGAAGGGGCTCTCAAGATCACAGGACTGAGCCAGCTCTCTGAGAGCTTCCTCCACACACCGTCTCCTGTTGTCCTCTTCGGGCCAGGCACCCCAATGACACCTCAGACCAGCACTCCAGCAGCAGCCACCTCCACAGCACCTGGACCCTTCACCCCTGAGACTATGTGCACGCCTAGAGTGACTGAGAAGAATGTCAGAGACTGGGTTGCTACCTGATGACTTTATCTTTGCTTGGGACACTTGGGTCATTTTGCTTTTACAGTTTGTATTAATAAAGATTATCTTTGCTTCACACACTTGCTTCAGTTTCTTTGAGTAAATAAAGTTTTGGTGGAAACTTTTAGAAATGGTTTAAGCCTTTACATGCTTGTGGGATGGGTAAGGATAGCAGTGGGATGGGCAGGGATACCTGTGGGATGGGAAATAGCTGTGGGATGGGCAGGGATACTGTGGGATGGGCAGGGATACTGTGGGTGAGGTAATAGCTGTGGGATGGGCAGGGATACCTGTGGGATGGGTAATAGCTGTGGGATGGGCAGGGATACCTTTGGGATGGGTGATAGCTGTGGGATGGGCAGGGATACCTTTGGGATGGTTAATAGCTGTGGGATAGATAACCTCCAGTGCAAGCATAGTGGGACTGTATGGTCCACCTCCCAGGTGCCACACCTATGGCCCTTATTATCAATAACAATGTAATCATTCATCCACACATTTCAACATAAACACAACTCTTTATTAAATGCCCTGTTCATTGTAGGGCCACTCAACATACATGGCCCAATCTCATCAGTGTGATGAGACAGGCTGAAGGAAGCATCCATTAAGCATCTGTCATCCTGTCTTGCCACTCCACTGCTCCAGCTGGGAATTCCACCAGTGTTTCAGGAGTTTGCACTTCTTGTTCCCTTCACGTGAAGCTCTGTTGGGGCCTTGCACGTCCACAGTGTCGATCAGGTTTCGCCCTTGCCTCCATTCCCCAGGTCCCATGTCCCAATTACCTTGTTGGAGGTCCATGAGCCTGTTCTGCAACACTGGGTAGTGGGTGCGCATGACATTGTGCAGGATGCAGCAAGCTTCCTGATCCTCCTCACGGTCTGTGGCTGATGCTGCATGATGGTGAGAAGTACCTGGAACCTGTTGGCCAGGATGCCAAAGGCGTTTTCCGCCACCGCCTTGCCTGGACAGCCTGTAGTTGAAGATCCTCTCTTCACGGGTGAGGCATCTGGAAGTGTAGGGCTTCATGAGGTAGGTTCTGAGGGAGAAGGCGTCATCCCCCACGATGAAGTAGGGCACATCTTGCGTGTCGTTGGGCAGGGGGTCTGGATCTGGGAAGCCCACGATGAGGTTGCATTCAAGCTCCTCCTTGAGGTGACTGGCGTTGTATACCTGGGCATCTGAAGATGAGCTGTTGCCTTAAAGCATCGATGTACATAACTTGTAGTCAGCATCGACCATAGCGAAGAGGATGATGCTGAAGAAGCCCTTGTAGTTATGATAAGTGGACCCTGATTGGCTGGAGTTTTGCAGGCTATGTGCTTGCCATCTATGGCTCCAAAGGTGTGGGGGAAGTTCCACTTCTGATACCACTGCTCTGCAACTTTATTCCAGCCTTCTTCAGTGGAGGGGCACTGGAGGAGCTCCTCCAGGTATTCTTCGATGATGGGCTCCACCACTTCTCTGACCACAATGCTGATGGTGTTGTGTGGCACCTCCAGCTGTACTACGTGCTCCTGTGCATGGTCCCTGAGGCCAGGTAGCGCAGAGTCAGTGCCACCTTCAGCCCAGGGTCCAGGCTGGGCCGGAAGTTTGTGTTTGTCTTGGTCAAACCTGGGTCTCAGCCGCTCCACAATTTCGTCAAAATGACTGGCGGCATCCTCATGAAGTTCTGGAATGCACGAGTGTCTTCATTCCTCAGCTCCACCATCAGCTTGTTATCCAGTCCGTACTCTGCTCTTCTGGCGATCCAGCTTCGGACCAGATGCTTCTTGGCCGCCTCCTTTTCTTCGCGTGTAAAAGAGCCTGTAGATGGCTTCGCACTATTGTAGACCAATGGTGGCTACCAAAAGGAGTGTGTTACGATCCATGGTGGAGATGACTGGATGCTGTGGAAGAGCAAGAGCCAGATGAAGGCTGACGAGGTCTGCACCGCAGGGCTGCTGGACTGAAGGTGAGATGCAGGTGAGTTTCCTCCCACTTTTTATAGGAAATATAGGTTTTCAGCTCGTGTTCCTTTTGCATCCTCTAGGCATCCTGCAGACATCCTAAATATCTGAGATACGTCCCCTATGCAAACGTTTTTTCTGTTTTAATGCTTTGTATGCGAGCTGCATCCGCTTTCATCCTTTCTCCGTCCATGCTACTAACGTTGCTTGTCCATTCCGCATCTGTTTCGCTTCCTCCCTGTGTCCGTTTTCCGCTGGAGTGGATGCGAGTTGCACGGATGCGCAGCGGATGCCTAGTGGATATAGTGATGCGTAACGGATGACGCGGATGTTCCCCGTATGCGTTGCGGATGCAGAACAGACGCGTTGGAAATATTTTCCGCTCAAAAAGTTTTGTGCAGCTCAAAACTTTTTGAGTGGATGAAATCTCAGTAGACGGATGCTGGACGGATAGAGAGTATCAAAAACGTACGCAGTGAGTGCAGAACGGAAGCATCGCGTTAACCAACGGATGTAAAGTGTTTCTCTCCATTTTACATCCTCTTTCCATCCGTTGGTACTGTGTGACAGGGGCTTAAAAATTAGGTTTCCATGAATTCATTTAACAAAATGAACATTTCCATTGGATGAGAGCTCATAGGTATGCTTAGGAGGATGCTGAGTTTTTGAGCCTGACTCATCTAGGTTTCGGAGATGTATAACATGAGCTCTGAATTAATTCCAGTATAAATCCTATTTTGAACTAGAATATTTCTTCTGGATTAATAGCAAAATCTCCAATGTCGCAGTAGGGCAGCACAAATATATATATTGGAATTTTTATCCAACTTTAGATTTAATATTCAACATAGACTGTAGAAATCTACATAAACTGTAGATTTAAAAGTTTACATACTTTTCAAAGATACAGTCCTAAATAAGTTATCATATACTAAAATTATGAATATTAAAATTAAAACTAGAAGTTATGGCAATATCTGCATTTTATGCTGACAAGTTTAAAAATTAGCAATTGAATCTCGCCTTTTCTTTGTTAATATAATTTGCCAGTTTTTAATTCTTTTATTTCTTTTTTTCTAATGCTACTTTACTGGGAGTACATAAGATGATTTAGGTTTGCCAAGACAAGGCTGAATGCACCCTGAATGATGATTTACCTTAGTAAAGTGCATTAAATTATTTCAAAGCTTTGGAAGATCTGTAACTGAAAAATGTCAAATGCAGAATTCCTTCCCAGCCCTTTCAATACCTCACTGGAACAGTTGAACAGTGGATGTTCTATATCCTATGGTCTTCTATGTGAAAGAGTTGATGAATTATTCTTGCACAATGAAATTGAACTTATGATGGGAAGATTCTTTCATGAAATTTCTCAAAGAGATAATTTGCATAGGCTTTGGATGAAGTGAAACATTCTTTCAAAGTTTGCCACATCCCTAGCCTATATTTAGCTACTGAAATTCAGATTTCAGAGCACTTCCATCTACCTAGACTTCTCCAAGTCTTTGAGTTCTGTCTTCCTCCAAGTTGTCACCTTAAGAAATTTAAATGAGGTAGCAGCATTCATTTCTTCACATTGCTGCAGTGTATCTCTAACATATGTCTTTGATGATTCTCAGTTATCCAGGTGCTTTTTGAAAGGCAATTGGGCTGTTTTCTCTTAAGGAAGAAGAAAATGTTTTGCTTCTCATCCAAGAAGCTTCGTCAGTTCTGATAGTGAAGGGATGTACGGTATTGATAGGTTGGGACTGGATGGTGCTGGGGTGGAATGGAAGGATTGCAGCACTCCTCCCTTGAGAGATGGGGAGGAATAAGACACCAGTTATCTCCATTCTACAATCCAGCCCTTTCAGCAGCTTCAAGAAGATCCCACAACCAATTGCACCCTGATTCAAGTGACTTTGTGGGCACAGATAAACCCACAAGTAGCCTCAACAGCTCTCAGCAAGAGTGCTAATGACCAGATTACTGCAAAAAAAATATATATATAATCTTTGCATCCAGCCCCCATCCTATCAGAACCTATCCTTCCATCCTCCCCCTATCCACTCTCTACTGTCAACACCTATCCTTCCATCTACCTACCACCAGAACTGATGAAAGTTTTTGGATGAGAAGTGAAATGTTTTTTGTCCCCCTTCTTTCTCAAGGAAGCAACAGTCAATTTTCCTTTTCAACAAAGCACCTTTGAGATATCTTCACATGTATCTTCCTTTTCTTCTCCACTTGCCAATGCTTCAATTTTCTTAATCATATTTGTTCCAGAAAACGTGTTAGGTTTAGTGAGTTTATTACAAACTCTTCAGTAACGAGTGTCTTTCAGGACATACTGTGGCATTGGTCTCTTCCTAATCTTGGCTTACTGTAGCCAGTTTGGATACATGCTAGCACTCTTGATGTGCTTTCATTGATTCCCAATCTCTTCTTCACCAAACTGGGGCATTTATATTCTGTGATCTTGCAAGAAAAAGACAGAAAGCTGATCATAACAGTCATATCTGGACTTCTTATCCTCCTTCCCACCACCAGCAGCAATAGCCACACAATTACCATCATTGTCCTTATCTTGAGAACTGCTGGGATGTGGGTTTTTTTGGGGGGGGGGGGTGNTTGAGAACTGCTGGGATGTGGGTTTTTTTTTGGGGGGGGGGTGTGTCTCTGTGTGTGTCAATTTGCTGATTAATCAAACTTACTTCTTACATGTGAAATGGTTTGTTATTTTTACCTGGATGAAATTAATTTTTGCTCACTGGAAACACCCTCCTCCCAAGTATTGCATATTTGAATTGTTGGTTTCTAATCTTGTCAAGGACTCTGCTCACTGTAACTCTTGGTTTCACCCGACATTAGCTTCCCAATTCACATGTTACGATATGAAGAATCACATGTACAAATAGGTTCTCTACATGAATGCATGACATGTTTCATATATATAATTCACATTAGAAGAGAAAATCCATTATCTGATGAGTGGACTTTTAGTGTAAGAATATTTCAGATTCAGAGGTTTTTTTTTTAATACATTGTGTTACATCTTTTTTTAATGTTTCACATGAGAGTTTTATGAATTTTCCTGCATAAATAAGAAAACAGCATAGAATGAACTTATGGCTGGAAAAATGAAAAAGTGAACACACTCAGGCATCCTTATTTTTGTCTTCTTATCTCTTACTTCTGTTTAAGATTCTGTCTTTCCATGCAGAATCAAGCTCTTTACTCCTGAGAAGTAGCCACAATTTGTCTTTATGCCATTTCTTAAGGGTCAAATGTATTGACTTTAGGAGTCTCTAATGTATTGTTTATCAGTACATGGCAATTAAGAATGTGAAAATCATGCAGTGATCAAGAAAGGTTCAGGCTATTGTTATTAATTGAAAGATGCCATAATGGAAGAAAAATTTGCAAGTATAAATCCGTGATTGCAACAAAGGTCAGTGTGTAGTATTAAAAATTGTATGTTGATTGCAACTTTTTTTTTATTGCAGACCATTAAATTGCAGTAATGAAACCTCAGATGAATTTACTGAGGACCTGTTAACATATGCATGGATGCATATTCTTTGTATCCTGGGGTTTGATTATCAGTATCTGATGACTGGATGCTTTGTCCCATTTATTTATTTAAAAGATTTGTATGGCTGTCCATCTAGAGTTGAATCTCCCTCTAAATGTTTCTAACAATGACATTGTGACTTTCTGTTGTGACCATTGTTTTGTGAGATATGGCCAGATATCAAAGCTTTCTTTTAATGTCTGGGTTGGTTTTTTTGTTTTTGTATTTAGTCATCTATCAGATAGTCTTGTACTGAGCTTGATTTGCAGTAAGATCTGCGGTCTCCCCCCCCCCCTTTCTGTTCAATAATGGCTTATTCTCAGAGACTATCTAGGCAAATCTTTGCAGCTTTCTTGGAAAGTTTTTCAGAAGGGGTTTGCCATTGCCTCCTTCCTAGGACTGAGAGAGAGAGGATCTGGCTTGAGGTTACACATCTGGCTTAATGCCTAAGGAAGGGCTAGAATTCTCAGGCTCCCATTTCTAGCCTGATGCCTTAACCACTACACTGAACTGCTTGTTCCTGCTTTTTTAGATATATTTAAAAACTTATGAGTACCTTGCTCAATTCCCAGATCACTGCTCTCTCTTTCTCTCTGTTTCCATCTCTCTTAAAATCAAGCTCACTCGGTTGAGTAACTTTTATTCCTTGGGATATTAGGACAGAATGTATGCCTTTCATTGTTTATATTTATTTCATAGTTTCTTGCGATCTTGGTAAATTCACATGAAAGTTGTGTTTTATAGAGCCTGACAGTAAATAATATAAATAATCTTTCATGCCATCAGATTTGGTATTGCAGCATGTAATCATTATCTTTTTTGTCCTGTGGAATAAAGAATCAAATAAAACATATCACTCAGTTAATTTAGTCCATTCAAACTAAGGGCTTCCTTGTGGGAACAGCAGCATGAAGCACTTAGAAGCAAACACTGCTTTTGTATTTCCCAATGTCACATTTTTTGTTCAAAGGAAAACAAGAAAAAAAGAGGAAAAGAGCAAGAAAATAGGAACAAAATAGTGTTGACTAGCCAGCAAGTCGATCAAGGCAGGAAAGTCATGGATGATCTACAAAGGAAAAACATTAGTATCAGTTCTGAAAAAAAGAACATGATCAAAGATAACCCAAATCCTGTTAACTTTGGGAACAGAGCAGCAGCACCACCACTCTGTGTGTGTGTGTGTGTGTGTGTGTGTGTGCTATTTCTTTGGTGCTGTTTCTTCTCTGTGAAACATTTTGTATAGCTGTACCACCTGTCTCCTTACATATGACCATGGAAATGACTGATGGCCAATGACTGATGGCCATTGGCTCCAAACAAATCTGGATGATGTCAAAGTGGGGCCACTCAGCTAATTTTTGTTTGTTGGTTTCTAACCCCTGCACCACCAGAGTTCATAATGTATCCCACAACATTATTCTGGGACATATATATTTGCCTTCATGGGTAAAACAAAAACAACAATAGAAAGTAATAGTTTAGAGCATTTAAGATCGTATTCCCTATTTGCCTAGGATATCTATAATTGCACACAGTTTGCACACAGAGATAAAAGAACATCTAACCCAACCACTCCTGTCACTCAAGCAAATACAAGCTGTGGAAACTTCACAAATATTGCAGAATGGGTCATCGATTTAGAAGAACACTACGATGGAATTATGTGTTTTCTGATTATATGTCCTGAATAGGAAATAAGTCCCATATTACTCACAAAATTTATGCCAGCTAATTATACACAAAACAAGTGGCTTATGTTTGTTAAAAAATGACTGTGCACATCTGAAATGGAATCGGTAATCCGCTTGTATTCAAAAGCTGATAATCAAAAGTACATGATGTGGTGCCTACTTCAATGAATATAAATACAAGTATAAACAAATGGCATTTTGTAAATCCCTCCATATCTGAACTTATTGTAGTGTGGCATAACTTATTTCTGGATTTCTTCTTTTTTATTCTCACAACCACTGAACTTAGGTTAACCTGGCCAATAGTAACTCATCTAAAAGATTTAACAAATTCCATGGTTAAGTAGAAAAGTAAACTGGCCATATCTGTCATCACTATTATAACCAGTAACTCATCTCATTTAGCCATTTAATAAATAAACACATTGATTTTCCATTTTTTCCCATAGCTGCAGCATACATAACATAGAAAGTTGTTTTCCAGAAAATCTTATTCCAAAATATTTTCTTCTTCTTCTTCTTCTTCTTCTTCTTCTTCTTCTTCTTCTTCTTCTTCTTCTTCTTCTTCTTCTTCTTCTTCCTTAAGAATGATTGCCATGTTCCTCCCTCTACTGGTACGCAGTTCTGCCTTTATTTCTGTCATCCAATCAATATTTGGTGAATGTTTCCCAAGATAAGAGGTGGGGAGAAAATGTTCAATTGAGAGATAAATGCTTCAGTGGATTCATTCAGATATTTATTTATTTATTTATTTATTTATTTATTTATTTATTTATTTGTTTGTTTGTTTGTTTGTTTGTTTGTTTGTTTAAGGATTTATAAGCCTTTAAAGTACTTGAATTACCAAATACTGCATTTTTATAATATACAGGATTCTTTTAATCTAACCCCTGTGTTCTGGATTTTTGCACAGCGTCTTTGAGATAATGACACAATTCTATATTTGCATTTGTAACATATTAAAACATAACATCCTGAATGAGGGGGTCATGATATATATTTTAATTTAACGCTACAGTACTTTTGGTAGGACGTGTCATTTTATTAGCATGCCTTTTTGCCAGAAAATGCATACCTTGCAAAATAAATAAATAAGTTGAAATGCTATCCGTGTTGGTTCTCAAACAGAAAATGTACCTTTTCCTTCAAAAGTGCAAATATGCACTTAAAAGACATTAATCATCGTGTTATTCGTCCATAGCAGAATTTTATTAGCAACACCGTGCTTAACAAGTAGAAATCTGACTGCCTTATTTAATTATGATAAGCAATGAACATGTATCAGCATCAAAAGCTGCAAAAACAGAAGCTAAGTTTTCAAACAAACTCCATTCCAAGAGAATCCTATTAATTCAAATTTCTAATCTAGCATATTTTTTTCCAAGATGACTAACAAGATACTATATGCAGAGAGCTAATTTCCATTGCCATTCCCAAAGAATGCATATTCAGAGGTTCAAAGAAACACATATGCAAGCAGTCCTCAACTGATAACAAGTCTGAGGTCTGTAGGGGGCATGCATAAGCACACCAACGTGCCTACTGTCCCTGTCCTATTGTTTCTTTTATTTTTCTTATATGCATCCATTTCATGTATTCATAAGCGGAGTGGGATTCAAATTTTTAACAACTGGTTCTGTGAGCATGGCTTAGGTGGTGGGCATGGCTTGGTGGTCATGTGACTGGGTGGGCATGGCTTGGTGGTCATGTTATTGGCTGGGTGTGGCCAACTCAATATCACTCACATCAAGGCACGCATCTCCTCACCTAGCCTCTCATAACTGTGGGGATGCTGCAACAGTTGTAAGTGTGAAAAATGGTCATAAGTAACTTTTTTCAGTGCCATTGTAACTTTGAATGGTCACTCCACACAAGTAAATTACCAGCAAAGGAGGAGAAAAAAACTCCAGAGAAGTTCCTGAGACAGGAAGTCTAGTCCTGCCAAAAAAAACAAGGGTTAATGGAGAGGCAGTTTCTGTAAGCAACACTAGGATATTTCCTTCCTGCCTTCCTTACAGGATTAGGCCAGTAATTTCTTCTGTGAACCGGTTCTCCGAACTGCTTAGAATGTTAATAACCGGTTCTACAAATAGGTGCGAACTGGTAGAATCCCACCCCTGATCAT
The DNA here is from genome assembly GCA_004320025.1 of Laticauda laticaudata. NCBI lineage: Eukaryota > Metazoa > Chordata > Lepidosauria > Squamata > Elapidae > Laticauda > Laticauda laticaudata. The sequence continues at coordinate 20,890 of BHFT01019567.1, forward strand.
AACTATGTTTATACTTACAATTGCTTGACAAAATAAAACAAATAAATAAAATAACAATAGTTCATTTAGTGACTGTTCAAAGTTACAATGGCACTGAAAAATGTGACTTATGACCATTTTTCAGAGTGACCATCTTTACAGCATCTGCATGATCATGGGATCCAAATTCAGATTGCTTTGGCAACTGGTTCATATTTTGACTGTTGCTGTGTCCCAAGGTCATGTGATCCCCTATTGCAACCTTCTGACAAGCAAAGTCAATTAGGAAGCCAGATTCACTTAACAACCAGGTTACTAACCTATCAACTGCAGTGATTCACTCAACAACTGTGGCAAGAAAGGTTGTAAAATCAAGCAAAACTCACTTTACCACAGAAATTTGAGGCTCAAAGGTTTTTGCAAGTTGAGGACTAACTGTAACAATGTCTATAGTATCTGATGAGAGTTTTTCAAGCTGTTTTCTCCATGGTTCCACAACTAAGTAGTGGAATTATGTCTATATGAATTGAGAGGTGGATGGACAGACAGATTTGCTATAAAATTTTGAGGACAGGAAAATAATTACTTTGATACTCAGTGTGTTTTAAACTGAAATCCGCAGTGCATATTTCTTCATCTTTCCTTGTGATTTGCAGTTTATGTTGATGCAATATTGATTTATTGTAGTGATTTGTGATTTGTAGTTTATGTTTCTGCAACATTTATTCATTTATTTAGTAAATGCACATGGCTCTTTTGTGCTACTCAGCTTTTTTTTCATGAATCAGTTTTATATTACAATGTGTTATCTTTTCAGGCCTGTTTTAAATTTAGTAATTACTGCCCTTCCTGTTCTTTATAGATTTCAGAAGGTGAGGAATAGGAGACAAACTATGCACAAGAAAAATAATTCTGCAGGCAGATAATAAAAGTAACTCCAATTTTGAGCTGACAATTTTGCTTCTTTTTTTCAATAGATTCCAGGTAACTGACTCTAGCAATTAAACTTGGTTTGCTATTTATACATGCTTCTGAATCATACTGCTTTCTTTCTCCAACTACCCATATGTATACATTTAAATATGTATACATTTAAAAAAAAATCATTACCCCAACCAAAATAGTAGAACTAGAAAGGAATCTATGGCAGTGGCAGTTTATTCTATGACATATATTTCAAAAATTGAGCAAATAAGCTTCATTAAATGCACATTAACACAAAGAATATATTGTTCCAGTCATATACATTGTTATTTTTAAATTTCAATAAGCTTTGATTAGTTTTATCAAAGTATCATACTTTATTCATACACAATTACTTCTGTGAACATCAGATTGATTTCTGCAATGTACAGAAAAACAAGGTTTAACGTTGGATAAAACCTAATTAAATAAACATTTGTTTTACTTTTTGGAATACAGGAAATAATTGGCATGCATTCTTCTTGTTGTATTCGCAGAAGGAGACTCAGAGACCAGAGTAACTTCAGCTCTTTTATTTAGTGCAGAAAGTCCGTGTTAACCAGGAGCCGTGGCAGCTCTTTATATAGAGAAGTTGCTCGCGGCTGGTGTCCAATGACGGCTACTTGTTTTTCCCGCCGCTTGAATTGGCCAATCATAGGCTTGCTATTATTGGCCAATCAGATAGGAGAGAGGATCCACAGGCCCTCACATTACCAGGGCGACGGATACCAGGAGGTTTCAGCAGCAACAGCAGCAGCCTTCCCAGTCCATGGCACAGAGTCATCGGGCAACACTGTTGCCCACCGTTCCACTGATGCCACCCACGCCAATGATGCCAGCCGACGACAGCGATGCCACCGAATGCCAGTCCTCACCCAGCTGCCAGACCAGAACAGCCCCAATACATCTACTCCTTCCTTCACCCCACAGCCAAGCCCAACCTCAGTACATCTGCATCAGTAACTGGGGCTAACACCACATGGCATGGAGGAAGGACCTGTCAGCATCAACGGGTTCTGAGCCAGATGTCCGAGAAGCTTTCATCACACACCGTCACCTGTTGTCCTCTCGGCCCAGGCACCCCAGTAGGGCCTTCAGACCAGCACTGCAGCAGATCACCACCTCCACAGCACTGGACCTTACACGCCCTGAGATTGGGCACACACCTCTGAGTGACCAAGAGGAGTGCCAGAGACTGGGCTGGCTGGCTACCTGTGGACTTTATTTGGACACTTGACTTGGGTCATTTTTGTTTTATAGCTCTTTGTCAATAAAGTCTATCTTTGATTCAACACTTGCTTTATTTCTTTTTTTCAATAAAGTCTTGTGGGAAACTTTTAGAAAAGTTTAAAAGCTTTGCATGCTTGTGGGATGGGTTAAGATAGCAGTGGGGTGGGCAGGGATACCTGTGGAATGAGCAGGGATACCTTTGGGATGGGTAATAGTGTGGGATGGGCAGGGATACCTTTGGGATGGGTAATAGCTTGTGGATGGGCAGGGATTACCTTTGGGATGGGTTAAGATTATAGTTGTGGGATAGATAAACCTCCAGTGTAAACATACTGGGACTGTATGGTCTACCCTCGTCAGGTGCCACACCTTTTGCCCTTCATTATCATAACAATGTAAGCATTCATCCACACATGTCAAGATAAACACCAACTCTTTATTAAATGACCTGTTCATTGTAGGCCCACCCAACATACATGGCCCAATCTCATCAGTGTGATGAGACAGGCTGAAGGAAGCATCCATTAATCATCTATCATCCTTGTCTTGCCACTCCACTGCTCCAGCTGGGGGGTTGCACCAGTCTCTCAGGAGGTTGTGCTGCTTCTTCCTTCACATGAGGCTTGTTGGGGCCTTGCACATCCTCAGTGTCTATCAGGTTTTGCCCTTGCCTCCATTCCCCAGGCTCCATGTCCCATTGCCTTGTTGGAGGTCCACGAGCCTGTCTGCAAGACTGGGTAAGGCGGGTGCGCATTGAGATTGTGCAGGATGCAGCAAGCTTCCACGATCCTCCTCATGGTCTCTGGGCGATGCTGCAATGGTGGTGAGAAGTACCTGGAGCCTGTTGGCCAGGATGCCAAAGGCCGTTTCCCGCACCCGCCTTGCCCTGGACAGCCTGTAGTTGAAGATCTCTGCTCTTCACGGGTGAGGCATCTGGAAGTGTAGGGAATTCATGAGGTAGGTTCTGAGGGAGAAGGCGTCATCCCCCACGATGAAGTAGGGCAGCATCTTGTGTGTCGTTTGGCAGGGGGTCTGGATCTGGGAAGCCCAGATGAGGTTTGTCTTCCAGCCCCTCCTTGAGGTGACTGGCGTTGTATACCTGGGCATCTGAACATGAAACGTTGGCCTGAAGCATCGATGTACATGAACTTGTCAGCATCAACCATGGCGAAGAGGACGATGCTGAAAGAAGCCCTTGTAGTTGAAATAAGTGGACCCGACTTGGCTGGCGCTTTGCAGGCCACGTGCTTGCCATCTATTGGCTCGCAACAGTGTGGGGGAAGTTCCACTTTCTGATACCACTGCTCTGCAACTTTCTTCCAGCCTTGTCCAGTGGTGGGGCACTGGAGGAGCTCCTCCAGGTATTTCTTCGATGATGGCCTGCACCACTTCTCTGACCAACAATGCTGATGGTGTTGTGTGGCACCGCTCCAGACGCTAACTGCATGTCCTGTAGGTGGTCCCTGAGGCCAGGTGGCGCAGAATGAGTGCCACCTTGAGCCCAGGTTCCAGGCTGGGCCGGAAGTTGGTGTTTGCCTTGGTCAACCTGGGTGTCAGGCGCTGCACAACTTCATCAAACATGGCTGGAGGCATCCTCATGAAGTTCTGGAATGCCCGCAGTGTCTTCGTTCCTGAGAGCTCCACCATCAGCTTGTTGTACAGTCCGTACTCTGCTCTTCTCCTGATCCATCTTCCGACCCAGATGCTTCTTGCGCACCTCTTTTCTTGTCGCGTAGTAGAGTTCACAAGAGCCTGTATGATGGCTTCGCAACTGTTGCAGAAGGATGGTGGCTGCCAAAAAGGACTGTGTTACGATCCATGGTGGACATGACTGGATGCTGTGGAAGAGGAAAGAGTCAGATGAAGCTGCAAGAGGTCTGCACAGCAGCTGGGTCTGCTTGGTCTGAAAGTGAGATATAGACGAGTTGCTCCCCCTTTTTATAGGAGTATAGGGTGTCCCTTTGCATTCCTCTAGGCAATCCCTCTAGGCATCCCCTAGGCATCCTCTAGAATCCTCTAGACATCCTTAATATCTGAGAATAGGTCCCTCTGCGAACGTTTTTTCCATTTTAAACGCTTTGCTTCTGCTAGGCATCCGTTCTGCATCAATTCTGCACCGTTCTGCGTCCGTTCCGCTTCCTTCCCTGCGTCCGAGGCGGATGTGAACTTGCGTGGATGCCGGAATGGATGGCCTAGTGGATATAGCGGATGCGTAAGCGGATGCAGAACGGATGCCTAGTGGATGCCTAGCGGAATGCAGAAGGAACGAATTGGATACATTTTCCATGGCAAAAGTTTTGAGCAGCTCAAAACTTTCTGAGCAGATGAAATGTTCAATAGACGGATGCTGGACGGATAGAGAGGAAGCAAAATGGAGGCAGTGAGTACAGAACGGATACATCGCGTTACCAAACGGATGCCAAGCAGTTTTGTCCGTTTTACATCTCTTTTTGTATCCGTTGGTGCAGTTGGACAGGGGCTTAAAAGGTTGTATCCTATGGGGTGATTGGGTAAATAATACAGAACCATTATAAGAACAGGTACTGTGCATGTTGCAACGAAGCCACCTGGGCATTGTGGCAAATGAAATCCTTGGCCAAGAGCTACGTATGGTGGCAGGGATGGACAAAGACATTGGGAGATGGTTGGAAACCCGTGGAGATGCCAAAACTCCAGGCCTGCACCCCCTTCAGCACCTGTCCTAGACTGGGAACACCAAAGGGCCCTGGTCACAAATACATATAGACTTCCGGGGCCCAACAAGAAAAGAACATACATTTCTAATCGTGGGTAGATGCTTACTCCAATTGTTGGAAGTAAGCCTCAGAGAACTTGACTACCACAGAAAGCGGTCATTATACAAATGCATAAACTATTCACCACACACGGGTTTAACCGGACATGCTCATCTCAGATAACGGCCTCACAGTTTACTGCATTACCATTCAAAAAATTCCTCGGTGAACATGGTATACGACATGCCTTGACAGCACCAGGCCGACCGGGCTATGAATGGAAGGACGAAATGCATGGTCCGGTAATAACCAAAGAAACTTTAGACACAAATTAGACACAGGGGACATTCAGGAAAGAATTTTGAAAAAAATGTTCACCATACACCACTAACACGCAAACTCCACTACAAATAAGCCCAGCAGAATTACAATGGGCAAGAAACCACGATCACAATTAGATAGATTAATGCAACATATGCCGCCTGAAAAACCAACCGACTCATTCAGCAAGTATCGGCAAATTCGAACCAGGGAAACTTAGTCTATGCAAAGAACTCACTGGCACCCATTGTGGATACCGGCGAAAGATAACACAAATATAACAGGACCATGGGTCCTATATACTAGAAACAGATGATGGCTGAATCTGGCGGAGACACATTGACCAGTTATGGTCACGAATGATAGAAATGCACCACCGACACACCCCAGACACGAAGAACAACACAACACATACACCAGCAACATCACAAACGTTACACAAAAATATACCAGACCAACCAGAAGAGGGGGGAGACCCCCTCAATAACAAATAAGGGGGGGAACCCTCCGGTAGAAAAAGAAAACCCTCCGGGTAGTAAAAGAAACCCACAAAACCAAAACATATACAATAAAAAAACATTCGTAAATAAATGCAAGTGAAAACAACGACCTATCTCCACAGAAGTCTTGATTGGTGAAGAGCAGGAGACACAAGAAGACCCTGGATGCCTTATCGGAAAGGAGCAGCTGAGCTGACTCTACCAGCCCGAATAGGCCGGGCAGGAGTGGCATGGCTGACTCGACCTTCCAGAGGTTCGACAGAGAAGGACAGGAGAAACAGCAATCCCATCCAACCGTTGGAAAGATGATGACAACACAACTGGCGCAGGTCAACTAGGCAACCTAGAAGCCCCGTCTACTATGTGACTAATGTACGGAGGACCATAACAAGAGGGGAGGGGTGGTTCCATATAAATACTCCTAATAGAACTATTCTATTGGACAAGAATACGTCCGACGCTGATTGGCTACTTTTACTCGACTCGCTGA
>BHFT01019569.1:0-67070 GCA_004320025.1 Laticauda laticaudata
GAGACGTATGAAGGACGATTTAGTCATTCGCATTTGGCTGCTGGATTTCTCTTTTCGCTGATTGAATTACCATTGGCAACTATTGGTTGTTTTAATTAGTTTGCATAGTTAGTGGGATATACATTAAATATCCATCGTAAGTCCATAGGTGAGAAGCATGATCTACAGGTTAAGCGAATTATCCAGTTACGCGAAGTGATTAAAAATAAATAAGGTCGGATCTTCCATACATATCATAAATATTTGGTTGTTTCACAGTCCTATGTGAAGCTATAAGTCTAACTTAACAGTATAGGATGCTTAATAATTGGGAGTGATTTTTGTTGTAATATAAATATGGACTATGTTTTTTGTGGGAGGATAATTGTGGTGAGTGTCATTATAGACATGCTTTTTTATAGAGTCTTTGGTTGTTATATGTGATGTTGTGTATTTATTTGTTGTATTATAATATATATAGTATATATATATATATATTATATATATATATATATATATTAATAGTATTTAAATTATATATATTATATTTTATATAAGTTTAGCTCATAGCGGGTACTTACATTGTGCTGTTAGGCTTCCGCTTCGGCAGTATATCCACGTCATGTGTAGTTTGTTTAAATGTTGTAGCTCATGTATGTTTTCTGTTAAAAGTTGTAGCAACGTTTCAGCAGATCTCAATCCTGCCATCCTCAGGCCTTCTGAACGGCAAGTGTGTCTCAGCAGTTCTCTGTTTCAAATTTTTTTTTAATTTAATCTTTTATTATTTTTTTTTTAACACAGAGAAACAAACAAAAATTTGTAAACAGAGGACATGTGAGACACAAACTTCCATTCAGAAGCACTGATGATGCGACTGGAGAGATGGATTCTGCTGAAAGCGTTGCTACAACTTTAACAGAAGCTACCAATTGAGCTACAACTTTAACAGAACTACAATGACGTGGGATATACCCAAGGAAAGCTAAACAGCCATATATATATATATATCATAATATTATATATATAACCTATATTATATATAGAGAGAGAAGAGAGAGGAGAGAGAGAGATGAGAGAGAGAGAAGAGAGAGAGAGGGGGGGGGGGGGGGGGGGGGGGGGGAGGGGGGGGGGGGGGGGGGGAGAGGAGAGAGAGACAGTAAATAAAAGAATAGAATAAATAAAAGGGGGCAATAAGTACTTTATCAGGGCAACGTTTTTGAACTCAGATCGGACCGCTGGGGCATGCCAACTGCCTTCGTACGACAGATTATATTCAAGTTACCGTTATTCTAATTTTAATCAAATGGGCAGATGGTAGCATTAGGATTCGATAAGATGCATAGCAAATCAAAACACAGTGGAATTCCAGTCTCAGAAAGGGATGGCTTCAAGACGCGCGCATGAGGCGCTTACAAAAAGCAAATAGACAGGGCATTCTCAAGAGGTCCATGCTGTATTCAGGTGCCCTCGTACGCATTCTGTCATTTTTTCACACCCTCCTCCTCCTCTGATCTCTCGCCTTTCATCCAAGGTGCAGCTTAACTCCAACAAGGCAACAACAGAGCTAAAGTGTCTGGAACACCAAACCAGATGGGCAGTCCGCTGAAGCCACATTTATCTCCGACAGCCGCGTGGTCTTCGCCAGGGGTGATAGCTTCATTGAGGCTTCAGAAAGGCACTGACAAAGCTTGGATGGAGATGGCTGATTCGCCGCAGGGATTGCAGCAGGGTTTCAACACACAGTAATGTCCAGACCTTACACCTTAGATACTGACCAAGGAGCCTCAACCTTTGAGGTCACTGACCAGGTCGGAACAACCCAGTCCCAGGTAGCATTTACAGGGGGAGACCCGCTCTCTAAGGGCCAGAGGTAGGAAGGAGGAGGAGTAGATCATCAATCCTTTCAAACGGGCCGAGTCTGAACGTGGGATCAATTTACGATAGGCAAGCCCTGTCAGAGGGCAAGACCTTAGAAGGGGAAATGTCTGAGGATGAAGGTCTTAATTCCTGACCAGCCTGCTTTTACAGGCTTATTTCGGCGCACAATTTTCAGATCTCTCTGTTTAAGGCAAAGAATATTGCAGGCCTAAATCAAGCCAAAACCTTCTGACAGCCCTTGACCCTTCAGGGAAGGACAAGAGGAAGCATGATTTGCAACCAACCGGTAGTGAAGCAGAGGTAATCCAGTCCGCACAGGAAGTGGGCTCTGCAGCCGGTATACACACCTCCCCAACTGGACAGGATAGGAAATACTTCATAACTTGGACCCTGAAATTTTCAAGTTTCTGGGGACTCCCGAGGGTAGATGAGCGGGCTATTGTGGATTTAGTGTCGCGCCTCTATTCCCAGTGAAGAGGCACTGGGGCTAAAGCAGAGGAAAATGGGTCGAGCTGCCCTATGCAGAGCTCATCAGTCCTGATGCGTGGGCTATCAGATTCCGCCTGCCTTCTTCCACGGTCATGCTCTTAGATGGCTTCGTCTTCTGAAACAACAATGTTCCTTCTAAGCATCAGGGTGCACCAAGGACATCGCCAAACTTACAGCAGCTGCTGAATTCTCTGGCCGATGCTACCTATCACGCAGTCAAGTTTTCAGCAAAGGGCCATTAACTCGCATGTCACAGCGCGCTTGGTTACTATGGTTAAGACACTGGAAGGTCCGACTTCAACACAAATGCAAGCTGCATCATCCCTCATTGCGGTAAGATAGATTGGCTTGGGCGCCTTTCCTGGATCCGCTACTAATCTGAAACTGCAACAAGAGAAAATTCTCACTTCCCCTTTTTAGGAAAGTCAGATTCTAGAAGCCCCTCAGTTCGCTTTCAGAGAGGATTTTTTTCGATCTTTCTATCCGGGATTCCTTCTCTTCGCAAGATAACCAGAGATCCCCAGCAGTTAGCTCAGGACAACAACAATAGGTCCCGTCTCGTGGACAGAGGGTAATAGAAGGGAATGGTCAATCCAAAGATCCTAGCAGGGAGCAGGCCTTTGGCAACCAAAATACTCCGGGGACTCAATTCCATTGGCGATTTTTTTTTTTTTTTTTTATGCCTTAAGTTATTCGCTGACCAATGGGACTCCTCTAACCTCTGACACCTGGGTCAGGGATATCAGTTACAATTTTGGCCTCGCGCCTGGAGGTTAGATCACAATTCTCACAGATTCCTTCATGTTCATACCCTCCTCTCCAGAGACCTGGTAAGCATAATCTCATGATTCTGCTATCCACGATATACTGGATATACAAGCCATCCAACGCATATCTCGCCCCCCCCCGCCCCGCCCCGCCCCGCCGCGACCAATCAACACAGGTACAAAGTTTTTATTATCATATTTTTTCGCTTGTGCAAATTATATATATATATATATTTTGTTTTCTGAGGTTTTCGGCGAGTATTTGTATGTGGATCTCTGGTTATTCGGGTTTTTCTCCCGCGTAAGAATTGGAAGTATCTAGGCAACGTTTCGATGAAGTCTCATTCATGCATCTTCAGGCTTGTTTCTTCAGCTCTGTGCTTCTAGAGTAAATGTGAGGCTTGCAGCTGCTTCTTCCTTTAACTGCTAGTGGGGGTGTGACTTGATTGGGTGGGGGTTTGGCTGTGTTGTTCTGATTGGTAGGGGGGTTGGCTGTGTTGCTGATTGGCTGGGGTGTGTGTTCTGCTTAGGTGGGGGCCTGGCTGTGCTGCAGGTTAGTCTTAGTTGCTGGGGATTTGAGCTGGTGAGCTGTGATTTGTTGTTTGGCCTTCGTGTTCGTGGTCGTGCCATCATTTTCATGGGGGTGTCAGTTGTCTTCTTGTAATGGGTCAGAGGGGTTTGAAGTGGGTAGGTGGTGCAGCTTGCAGTAATGGCTTCTGGTTCGTGGTCGTGTCTGCCTCTCTGTGTGGGTGTGACGTCTTTTTTTCTGCATGGAAGTGTGGGTGGTGGCATCTGTGTGCATTGTGGTGTGGGTCTGGTGTCATCTCATGTTAGGTACTGTCGTTTTTAATGGGGCAGGTTTCCAAATGGTTGTGTAGGCGGGAGGTATCATCTCGTTTATCATGCTGTGTGGCGTTTTTTCTATGCTTATGGCTTCTCTGATTATTCTGTGTTGAAGTGTTCGTTTTGGCGTGGTTTCTTGGGTTTTTATAAATAGGACATGAATATTGGACTTTTAAAAATACCAGAACGATCGCAAAACCGAACACTTCAACAACAGAATAATCAGAGAAGTCCATAGAGCATAGAAAACGCCACACAGCATGAATAAACGAGATGATAGCCTCCGCCTAGCAACCATTTGGAAACTGCCGCTCATTAATAATACGAGTACCTAATCAGAGAATTGCATCCAGACCGCACACCCACAGTGCCACACAAGATGCCCACCACCACACTTCCACGAGAAAAAAGACTCACACCACATCAGAAGAGGAGACACGACCACGAACCAGAAGCCATACTGCAGCTGCACCACTACCCACTTCAAACCCCTCTGACCATACAAGAAGCAACGACACCCACCAGAAGATGTGGCATGACCACGAACACGAAGCCAACAACAAGATCACAGCTCACCAAGCCAAATCCCCCAGCAACTAAGACTAACCTGAGCAAGCCAGGCCCCCACCTAAGCAGCAATACACCCCCAGCAATCAGAACACAGCCAACCCCCTACAATCAGAACACAGCCAAACCCACCCAATCCAGTCACACGCCCCACTAGCAGTTAAAAGAAGAAGCAGCTGCAAGCTCACATTACTCTGAGACAGCCAGACCCTGGGAAAAAAAAAGACAAAAAACCCCAAGCCCCCCCCCCCCTGGAAAAGGAAAATTGATGAATTGAGACTTCATCGAAACGTTGCCTAGATACTTCCAATTCTACGCGGGAGAAAACCCGAATAACCAGAGATCCATATATATATATATATATATATACTCATATATATATATATATATATATATAATATATATATATATTATATATATATATATATTATATATATTATATATATATATATATATTATATATATTATATTATATATATATATATATATATATTATTCAGGGGGGGTGGAGAACGATATTAGATTTGAAATATCTCCACTGTTTCTTAGTAAAATATTGCAAAATTTAAAATGCATACCCTCTAACTAATATTACTAGGGTAGTCAAGGAAAGGGGACGTGCTCGACGCCCTATAAATTGACGAGGTGGAACTTGCCAACATGTGATATTCGGCCTTCCATTATAATTTTCTGAAGATTCTGCTACAAAACCACCATTTTGAATTTGTGGCTCTTCCATTCGGATTAGCCTCCCTCCCCAGGACGTTCACCAAGGTCCTCGCGGTGATAGCGGCCCACCTCAGGAAATCCCGGTACGCCCTCCAGAGTTTATCGTCACGATATTTTGTTTTCTCTCCTCCGCTCATCAGCAGTCATAACACTCAGTAACAATTATTATCTGTACTAGAGCTGGCTTCTTTTAATAAATGGAAGAAAGAGTCAATTAACTCCATCGATCGGATAATCATTTAGGGGCGATCATCGTCGAAAGGAAGGTGTTATCTGTCACCAGATAGACAAAATAGATTCAAAAATTGGTTAAGGAGATCAGGTTTGTTAAGAAGGTGTCCCTTAATGGACCCTATCCCAAATTGTGGCAAAATGATCCTCATATTTTCTATTATTGCCTTGGGGCTGCCTTCAACACTAGATCCCTCCAGTGGTTCCCTGCAACCCGTACCAGCGATCCGGCTGAAGCAACTCCAAAACAAAGTCGGGTTCCACCAAGTTCTCAATATCTCTCCTCTGGTGGTTCCAACCGATTATCAACAGAGGCTGTCTCTAAGAGCCAACAAAGGGCTCACCATCACACAGATGCCAGTCTGTTTGAATGGGAGCTTCACGTTCAGGGTCGCTCTACCCAAGGCAGATGGTCTGATAGTACAGTCGTGCAGCAATAAACTTGCTGGAATTTTGGGCACAATACACCTGGCCCTTTGCAAGCTTCTTCCTCCAGGTAACGCGGTCAGCAATACTGGATACTGACTAGACAATGTAACAGTCAAGCTCACATAAACAAGCAGGGGAAGCACACCAATCGAAGCAGCTAATGCGGGAAGCGGAGCAGCCTGTGTCGCTGGCCAGAGAAACAAACATATTTTCCATTCAGGCAGAACACATTAAGGGTCTGTCAAATGCAAAGGCAGACTGGCTAAGCAGGGCCACCCATATAAGATCAACCTCGGTAGTGGCGCTTCCACCATCTCTGTTTCAGAAGCGGCACGGACATTTGGTTCAGCACAGTGGTGGACTATTTGCTTCCTCAACCACTCAGCTCCTGAAGATTTTTTCCGCCGGTACCCATCCCAAAAGGGCAGAGAATTTCAACTCGCTCCGCGTGTAGTTGCCCAGGGTCTCCTGTATGTATTCCCCTCCACTTCTGCTGTTTCCAAGGTCATCCAGAATTACTAGACAAGAGTAGCGGAATTACTTCTAGTCGCAACTTACTGGCAGATGGCCCCATGATCGCAGACCTCCGCAGGCTCTCTTGGTAGCTCCCCCTGGAGAATTCCGTCAGAACAGAATCTCATTAACTCGGGCCTTCAAGATCCGGATCTCAATTGGTTACAATGACCATCTGAGAATTGAGCGGAGTGGTTTTGAAGGGTGGAAAGGCTCTCCAATAGGATTATCGACACCTATCCAGCTGCCAGAAAACGCCCCAACAATTCGGCAATTTACAACGCCACATGGTCCACCTTCTGCAAAGGGTGTAGTAAGTTTTAAATTGAATCCTGCCTCTCCCTATATGTTGCTCAGAACTCCAGAGTTTTTTACAGGAGGGACTTGAATAAGGGGGTTGTCACTTAATACGTTAAAAAAGCAGGTGGCGGCCCTTGGCATCAAGTTCTCACTTGCGAGGAGCCTCAGTCCTCTTCAATATCATCCATACATAAGATTTTTCCTTGAGGAGCCTCCAATTTTACACCCTCTAGCAGTGCATCCGTTATCCATCAAGGTCCTTGTGGCTCTGACTAAGGGGACCTTTTGAACCTTTTGAAAACGTCAAAGTCTCCACTTCTGATCGTACAAAGTGTTCCCTTGTAGCGATCACTTTCCGCTTGTCCGTATTTTCCGGAAATTGCAGCCTTGTCCATCAGACAAGATCTTTGCATTTTCATGCTGATTGAGTGGGTACTTTCCGCCCAATCTCACATTATGCCCAAATGGTCAACTCTCGGCCCTTTCACAGAGCACAAGAGCTTATTCTTTCCAAATTTTTGCCCATCCCATCATAGGGGAGGAAAGACAATGAACATAAGTTGATGTGAGGCTATATGAATCTATATCAAGCGTACAGTGTTTTTTAGGAAATTGGAAGCTTTATTTGTGTTCTTTCAGCCCAATACTCAAGGTTGCATAGGTTCTCACCATCTACGATAGGCGTTGGATATGGGCTGCAATAGCAAAAACATTCAGACCCAATACTGCAGGTGCTAAGGGCATAAAGCTATTGCAACAAAGGAGTGCAGCAACTTTCGGGCAGCATGGTACACCAAGCATCCCATTAATGAAATCTGTCGGGCCGCGGCTTGGCTTCCCCATCGCCCTTCAATTAGACCTACAAAATGATGGTTTGCTTCTGCTTGAGGCTTCCTTGCGGCAGAAGAGTTCTGCAAAGGGTTCCACAGATGACCAGGAGGAGATTCCAGACCAGACGGAGTCCCTCCCATAGGACAGGCCAAAGCTTTGGTAGTCAACTATTGGATGCCTCTGAACAGCTCATAGGAGAAAGGGCGTTGGTACTATACTGATACGCCCGTTCTCTTTGAGCTGTGAAGAGTATCCAGCCCCACTTTTTTTCCATCTGGTGGGGTCCTGTTTCGGCCATGAAACTTTTTTTGTAATGTGAGGATTGAAGAGCCGCTTTTTTTCCTCCAGTCTTCGCCAAAACTTGGGGAATCGCTGAGGAAGTCACGTGGTGGAGGAGGAGCGTTCCACAAATCAAGCTCAGCCTGTGAATGCGGAGACTAAGCACCTCCCACTACTGTATGCTCTTCATAGCTCAAAGAGAACAGGCGTATCAGGTAAGTCCCAACGCCCTATCTCTTTATTGCTTTTTTTTTTGACATTAACATTTAACATTCATTGCAACTTCACGCCTTGGTACATCACTGGTTTCACTTTATGCATGTTTAGCCCTCTTCACTTTCAGAATCACTCTATTTTTCCTATGCCTCTTAATCTTAACCAGTCCTTATTTTCTTTGACCTTGTTTACAACTGTATTTTCCTATATATTGTAGTAATGCTTCTCTCAAAAACTGTCTTTTCTATGCATTTTTTATTCTTTCCAATCTAATAAAATGTTGGAAAAATTATATAAAGTGGCTAACAAATCAGGTTTTAACTCTTCTCTGGATGGTCATTAAAGGAAAGCAATTACTAAGAATGCTGAGCTCATTGCTCCTTCTTCATACCTCCTGATAGGGCAGGACCTCCATCAGGCATTCCCTATTCTCCTGGATTGAACAGATGGTCTATCCATCCAAAACATAAACCTGTAAAAAACTAAACAGAAAGAAACAAAATTCATGTGATAGGAGAAATCATAAAAGAAGCATCAGTTTTTTTTAAAAAAAGAACCCTATCTGGCTTGGAGCTGCAGAGAAGTTTATACCCNAAACAAAATTCATGTGATAGGAGAAATCATAAAAGAAGCATCAGTTTTTTTTTAAAAAAGAACCCTATCTGGCTTGGAGCTGCAGAGAAGTTTATACCCCTTAACCTTGTTGGAGAAGCAGTTGGGCAGCAACTAAGAATGCTGCTGATTGCTCCATTCTAAGTTCTTATTCTTTCTGATCAGGTGACCCAGAGTGGAGCATGTAAAGCCTGCAAACACAGATTTGATAAAAAGGAAAAACACAAAACTGCATACACAAACAGAACATGTCATTTCATTACATAAAAGAAAATATGGATGCTTCTTTCTGATAAAGGATTTTAAACAAAATAATTAAGAACTCTTCATCAACATGCTTTCTCTAATATATTTTGTTGTCTACATTCTATATTCCCTTCATTTTTCCACTAAGCATTGTTTACATACTTCCAGTGGGAAACTTATCCGACTTCTGCAATATTTGTCACATAATTTTACTTCCCTATATCCATTTGGCTGTAACTTTTTCTTTGTGGCAGAATTGAATAAAACTTACAGAGCATTATGAGAGGTCACAGTGTAACTGTAAAATACAGCAGCATGCAGCAGCTTGAGAGTAGATTAAAAAGATTTAATCTACTCTCAAGCTAGGAAAGGATTGCCTTATCTATTTTCCTATATTATAGATTAGAAAAAAAGAGAGATCCTTCATCCTTGCCACAAAGGAAGTGGACAATGTTAGGAGAAGTCTGCTTCTTATTTACTTCATATAAATGAATGTATTTTATTTTTTATAAAAATCAGCTTCAAATCATTAGTTCCTTGAGAGAACTAATGGACTATCTTCTAAATCTGTTCTGTCTTGGCACCCAAGCTCCATTCGAAGTCAATGAATGACCACCATTATGTATGATAACAATAACAGTTCTTACTGTGTATGAGTCTTACAGAGTGCTAATTTTTGTTTATAAAATTTTTATCATGGATATTCACTTTGACGCTTGCTGAAAATGGTAAAATATTAAATGCAGAATGAATACAAAAATAAGAATAAATAATGATAGTTTTTAAGTATTTGGGAATGCTTCATTTCTCCCTTGTATGGGTTTTATATAAAGAATATTTTGGATCTCTCAAACTATTATATACATTTATAATTCATATTTTGAATATAAGTTACCTGGAATGTTTGCAGAACTCAAATTCAGTGGAATAGATCCTAAACTAGTCAAATTTTCGTTCTTTTGCACTTGATGAGCCTATAGCACATCACAATTAGTCTGGATCCAATTATGTTGATACTTGCTGATTTAAGAATATGATATGCTATTTAAATACAAAGTCAAAACTCTGTATTATAAAAATCTGGGTTTTCTCATTCTTCTGGGTTGTATTATATTGGAACAAACTATTTTTGTCTTCTGCTTTTGACCCAAGTCTTTTCTTTTTCATTCCTGTAGGATTCTCAGCCATCTCCATTAGCTCTTCTTGCAGCCACATGTAGCAAAATTGGTCCTCCAGCTGTAGAAGCAGCAATTACTTCTCCTGCTCCTCCTCAGCCTGCCCCTCGGAAATTGGTTCCTATTAAACCTGCTCCACTCCCATTAAGTTCTAATAAGAACAGCATTGGAATCCTATCATCAAAAGGAAATCTCTTTCAAATCCAAGGTTCCCAACTGGGGACATCATATCCTGGCGGACAGCTAGTATTTACAATCCAGAACCCAACTGTCATCAGCAAAGGAACCCGCTCTCCTGCCAATATCCAGTATCAGACGGTACCACAGATCCAAACAGCATCAGGACAGACGATTCAGGTGCAGCAAAATTTGGGCAATCAAATACAGATTATTCCCAGCAATATCACCCCTTCTTCCTCTTCATCATCGTCGTCCTCTATTTCAGCTCATAAGCCTGTGCCAATAAAGCCAGCTCCAGCTCATAAGTCATCAGCATCCAGTCTCCACAATACAAGTAGTGTTGTCAAGTTAACTGGCACCAGTGGCAATGTTACACTTACTCTTCCAGTGAGCAATCTTGTAACTGCTGGGGAGACTAGTTCTCAAAGTCAAGTTGTGCCCGACAGCCCCTCTAAACCAAGCAGAAAATCCCGAAAGAAAATGATATCACAAGCTCAGACAACTGCAATGGCTATGGCAGAGCAAGTGGAAACAGTCTTAATAGAAACTACAGCTGACAACATTATCCAGGCAGGGAACAATCTGTTGATTGTGCAGAGTCCTGGCTCTGGGCAGCCAGCTGTGGTCCAACAGGTGCAAGTAGTTCAGCCCAAACAAGAGCAACAGGTAGTTCAGATACCACAGCAAGCCCTACGGGTAGTCCAGGCAGCTTCAGCCACACTCCCTACAGTTCCCCAAAAGTCCCAACAAAACTTCCAGATCCAGACAACGGAGCCAGTTCCCACTCAGGTATTTCATTGAAAGTTCTCCCCCTCCCTTTAAAAAAAATTAAATATTTTTATTAATTAAAACTATCATTCAATTTGGAGTTACCAAGTAATACATAATTACTAGAATTCTTGGGGACAAATAGGCTAGGGGTTCTAATAGAAAAAACAACTTGTCCAATTACTTTTTTTCCCCATAAATATGTTTTTTAAATGCCAGTTTCCTATAAAAGCATTCAAGAGATATAAACAATTTGGCATGCATTTATTTTGGAACAGTAATTTATAATCTATCAGAACTTGGGGGAGGGGAAAGGTTGGGAAGGTCTACTTGGGTCAAATTCTACATTCCTTCCATACACAGGTGCATCCTATGATTCACTTTTGTGTCACTTTTTTTTAGGTCTATTTTAAGACACCTACTGGCGAACTACAGACAATCCTGCTACAAGAAGCCTCAGGAGGGGGCCTAAGTATGGGCCCTGCCCCTGCGGTCTCCTCAGCCACAACCTGCAGCAGCCCTGTACCCCGCAGTTCCCAGTCAGGGGGGAGTACCAAAAAGATGGGGGCTCGTAAAGAGCGTGCTCTGCCAAAGATTGCCCCTGCTGGAGGCATCATCAGCCTGAACGCTGCCCAGCTTGCTGCGGCTGCCCAGGCAATGCAAACTATCAGCATCAATGGTGTGCAGGTTCAAGGTGTTCCTGTTACCATCACCAATACTGGAGGTAGGAAATACGATGTAACAAATCTATAATGTGCAATATTTCAATTTGTGATATAATAATACCTTCATTTTTTAAATTTCTTGTTCTAGTATCAGTAACAAAGAAGAGTAATGCATAAGTAGAGTTATGTATATATCTACAGGAATTATATGGCCACATCTTCATAATGATTCTAGACTGCTCATAATGATTAAAAAAACACCCAAAGTATTCTTCCTCAAAGGTGCTAGACTAAACAAGCCTCCAGTTCAAACTCCATCCTGGCCTAATTGTTGGGGAAAGAGCCAGGTCTTGATGAATGGACACACTTGAAGAAAAGTGTAAAGCATTTTGTGTTCATTTTAACATTTGTACTCCCAAAGACTGATTTCTTCTTGCTTCACTCTAATAATAGGGGGCATGTCAAAATACAGTTGCAGTTTATATCACTATGCTATCATTACTAGGAAATGGCTTGCTTATTTTCAGAGTAATTGTAATTTGTAATCATAAACATTGCATTCTTTCTGTTCTGTATATTGGTGGTTGCTGGGGAGATGGTAGTGAAGGACTCCATACTTTCTATCTTCCTGAGGGTGGGAAAGGTATGAAAACTCCCTCATAATGTAGCAAATTTGAAAATTTGTGTATTGGAGTGGGATAACAATATTGTAGAGAGAAGTAAACACAGTAATAATATAAATGTTAGAATGTAATTTAGTAAGAGAAGTTGGGTTTCTGGAGCCAGGCAAGAAGGAAATGTTGGAACCTTAAACTGGGTTTTATTTCAAGCCTTGTGCAATAAAAGGCAACAAGAAAAAATGGAACTCATATTACATGGTATTTTAATCTGAATTTGCCTCGAGGTTTCCTGGAATAATTGAGTCTCCATATTTTAACAGTGGAAATTCTCAAGCCATAGTTTCTTCATCTTTCTTTCTGTAGGCCAACAGCAGTTAACAGTGCAGAATGTTTCAGGCAACAATCTAACCATCAGTGGCCTGAACCCTACCCAAATCCAATTGCAAATGGAACAAGCACTCTTGGGGGACCTGCAGCCTGGGGAAAAGAGACGGCGAATGGCTTGCACTTGTCCGAATTGCAAGGATGGGGAGAAAAGGTAACGTGTGGGGATTGGGAACAAAAAGGAGCATTAAACCCAAAGGCTGCCAACTTCAGTTCCTGCTTTATATAATTATTTAATTCATATCCTTCCCCTTTTGCTATCAGTAAATAGTATTCAGTCCTTTATAACAATAAAAACAGAATTTTAAACATGGATAAGCCCTACTGAACAAACCAATTTAGTAGAATCCTTGCTTGCTTTTTATGTGAGATTAAGGAAGTTTCCTTGAATCTGTTTTAAAACTATTACAGATATTTGGGAAGGGGGTGAATATATGTAAATATTAAAACAAATAAGAATACTAAGACTACTAATTGTCTTTGGGCATTCAAAACTGTATTGCCTGCCTCTACATGGAAGAGTCAAATAAGTATGAGCCCATCAGTATCATCACCTACCCTCATTGTCAGTTTTCTAGTTCATCTGAGAACCTCCTTTATCTACAGATGTTTTTACAGTAATAAGATTTTGAATCTTGTGAAGTCAGAATTTGAAATACCAAGATAAAGTGTCATAATGTTTTCTGATGCATTTACTCCTTTAGATATACAAGTTTTAAAAATGGATATTGTTAATGCATATCTTCCTATTCCATTAGTTCCTACAAAAACTGCATAGGTTTGAGCATAGACTGTGGTAAAGTGATTAATATGTAGGTAATTAAAAGATGGATTTTCCATCAAGCAGGATACAAATCATTAAGTATGAAAGATATTCTATAATAATCATTTTATTATCTAGTTGTTTAATTATTAACTGACAAAAGCTGTTCAGAAGAAAGAGTGTTCTTGTTTTCTTATCCAGAGATTGTTTGGCATCCTACAATGTCTTCAGCCTTTTCGAAATATAGCACCAATGACTGAATATGTGTACGTTGTCTCCTATAATACTTTTTGCAGTTTTTTATGTTGAATAAAATAACTGCATGAAGAAGAGACAGGGTTATTCCCAAATTGCTTACCTCTGAGAAAATTGAAATAGTATTGAATTGTTATCTGGGACAGTACAGAGATGTTCATCATAATGGATGGGTTTAATAATGTTTTTATATTGTATTTAACAGAAAGACTTGGAGTTTTGTCTGCTTTTTTTCAAAACCAAACTGATCAGATTATTAAAAAGGATCAGTTCAGTGGCAGAAAACAAAGAGTTTCTGTCACATTGCACTTGGTTATTATCTTAAGCAGGTTGAATTGAAGGGAACAAACCTGCTTTCTGAAATTCTGTGATTCTGTCTGTAGGTGATGTTTAAATTGATGTAAAGTTGCATCCATATGCATATGTATAAAATTAGCAATTGATGTGATCTCAGAGCTGAAAAGATTGTACCTTCCTTGCTAAATTGAGTGGCAGGTCTAGAATTATTGATAGATTAATGGATTGGGGTTGACTGTATTTTCACTTGGAAGACTGAAATGGATTCTTGGTAAATGCAAGAAGAGCCAATGTATTTTTATAAAAAGTACTTGTGAATCATTGTTGGATCCTTTCCCAGAAGCTATATCGGATGATCAATATGAAATTAGTTTGATGTTTTCAATGGTTTTGAATAGTTCTGCTTCTTGAGTCATTAGTGCAGGATACCATAATTGATCTGATTCCTGAGATGCCACCACAGTAAAGTCCAGCAGAGATATCAATATCTTTATTAATCTAGATTAAAATAACCCTTTTTCTGTTTTTATTTCTTTGTAGGTTGGGGGATCAAGGGAAAAAAAGGCACATCTGCCACGTGCCTGAATGTGGAAAGACCTTCCGCAAGACTTCCCTTCTGCGGGCCCACGTACGTTTACACACAGGCGAGAGGCCTTTTGTCTGCAATTGGGTCTTTTGTGGAAAAAGATTCACACGCAGTGATGAACTGCAACGGCATGCCCGAACACATACAGGTCTGTCAAGTCATTTCTCTGCTTTTCTCTTCTGTTGTATCCCAGCTGGATAGGGGGAAAATGTGAATACTAAACACTTAAAAGACATTTCATCTTAACTTGGTTACCTTTATAATAAAGATATGCTGAGTTGTTTTAATGCTGAAAGACTTGATTTCAAAAAAGAATGAAATCATTTAAGTTAATTTAGATAAGTCATAAATTAAATATGGCCTCTAAAACAGTGGTTCTGGTTGGGTAACAGAATTGAAGGCACATATAAAATCAAGAAAACAACAATTGCATCAATCACATGGGCCCTTAACCTTGTGATCTCCAACCTAGGAAAATAGCCATGTTTTTAAGAGATACTAGCAGACTTGAATATTGGAAAGTGTGATGTTGCTTGGGGCAGGTGTTGCACCAAAAATGCCTGCTCCGTGGTCTCATTTGATGACATTCTGTAATAAACAGAATCTGGAGCATGCCTTTCCCATTGTACCATGTTTCTTCAACAATACAAAGTCCCAGCATGTTTTATTGGCATAAAATCAAATTAAGTCCCTCCCCCCAAATTAAGGTCTATATTAAACGTGAAATGGGGGGAATGGCCGGGGGGGGGCTTTGCTGTTAGGAAGTATTTTTGTTGCATACCGGATATTGATGCTGCCTGTGTTGACTTTGGCGTTGGTAGGGCACTTCATATCAGGAGACTTCCGCCATTGTTGCTTTCCCTTCTCCCATGCTACCGCGGCGTTTAGAGCAATGCCATGGCGTTTGGCACAGCCATGCGCAGCCAGCCAGGATTCCTCCCTACAACTGGAGCCTGGCGGAAACACTCGGCTTTCAGTGTGTCCTGTTGTCGCCTTCCCTTTGCCTCGAAGGCAAAGCCAATTCTTTTAAAACGACACCTCCCCTGCCCGAGGGGGCAGCCCAACCCCACGTGAGGAGGTGAATCTCCCGGGGCCACAGCACAGGATCGGCCACCCCAGGAGAAGCGCCTACGCTGCCATCCCTGCCTGGCACTGGGCAAAATGTGAAGAGCTTCGCCTGGGGTGCCCAGCGCAGCTGACAGGCGGGCCCTCATGCCGGCAGCGGAGTTCTCACCAAAGCAGCAAGTGCCTCCTTGCCAGGCACTCCACTCATCCCACCAGGGCCGCGCCAGAGCCGTGCGGGCTGGGCAAAGCCAGAAAAGCGAGCCGCGGGTGCGTGCCCGCTTGCCAAGCGAAAAGTCAGGCTGACCTGAGTTTGGCTTCCTTCCCAAGTCCCTCCAGCCCGAACCAAAGGAGCCACCAGAAGAGGCCACCCAAGGGCAGTGATAGCGCCCCACCCATCCGTGGACAGGGAGGCAAGGCGACAGCCTGTGCTGCGTCCTCGGCAGGCTCTCTCGGTGGCCCTTCGGGGTTCGGGCTGGAGGGACTTGGGAAGGAAGCCAAGCTCGGGTCGGCCCAGCTCTTTTGCTTGGCAGGCAGGCGTGCAACCACAGCTCGCTTTCCCGGCTCTGCCCAGCCCGCACGGCTCTTGCACGGCCCTGGTGAGATGAGTGGAGGGCCTGGTGGGGAGGCGCTTGCTGCTTTGGTGAGAGCTCCACCGCCGGGCAGGAAGACCCGCTTGTCAGTTGTGCTGGACGCTCTGCCCGGTGCCAGGCAGGGATGGTGGCTGGGTGCTTCTCCTGTGGTGGGCCACTCCTGTGCTGTGGCCCCGGGAGATTTGCCTCCCCATGTGGGATTGGGCTGCCCTTTTGGGCAGGGGAGGCATCATTTTTAAAAGAATTGGCTTTGCCTTTGAAGGCGAAGAGAAGGCGACGACAGGAGCGCCTGAAGCTGGGCATCTCTGCCGGGCTCCAGTTGCAGGGAGGAGCCCTGGCCAGCTGCATGTGGCTGCGCAAAATGCCGCAGCAGCACAGGACAAGGGAAAGCAACAGTGGCGGAAGGTCTCCCGATACGAAGTGCCCCACCAATGCCAACATCCAAGGCCAACATCCAAGCCGTCGCCGCCCGCCCACCTGAGGATGCAAGGGGGGGCATTAAGTCACCCTCAAAAAGACGGCCTAGCCATTTTTGGGGGGGTCAAAAAAAAAGAAGGCCTGGCCTTATTTTTTGTATTTCTCAATACTGTGAGAAACACAGTATTGCTGTGGTGGATAGAAGTAATGAGAGGAAGTCCTAGAAATACTGTAGTCCTATACTATGAAGGGCTTTATAGATGATAATATGAAGGGCTTTATAGATGATTCTACACCTTGGATTGTACTTCAGAGCACACTAAAAGCTATTATACTTGTTATGATATGTACAGAATAACCCTTGAATAACAAGGATATGCACATGGAAACGTTTATGAGAGTAGTTATGAATAATTATTCAGCCACACACAGCCATACACTGAATTGAATTAAAGTTTACTTTAAGAAATAGCACAGTCCAATAAACGGTCCAGGTCATATCCAATTCCAGCCCAAAGAATATCCATTTACAAAATTCTTTTTACCAGTTGCCTTTGTCATTTCCAGTAAACAAAAATATCAAAGCATAAGCACAGCATAAACCTTTGATAGCAATAGAATGTCAGAGAGACAGAATGCCAGGGATAGCAAGCCATGATCTCTAGCTCCCTCTTATGGCAATCTGCAATATAATCAACCAATTAGAACATAGTACAAATCAATACAGTGATTTTGTCTTAAAGCTACAAAACAAATTGTTGGTTTATATATTGCCAACCCAACAAATTGTTGGACAGATTCCTAGCAATACTTCCAGTGTAATTATGCTAGAAATATAGTAGTTTCTAGTGTGCTTTGAAGTACAATTCAAGGTGTGTGTGTGGCTGTATATCTATCTATCTATCTATCTATCTATCCTATCTATAATTTTCCCCCTTTGTTGTGTTCGTATTCACATTTTTATGTGGAGGAGCACATCGGTACAAGATATCTCTTGAGGGCCCACATGGTGCAGGAGTTTCTGTGCTGTTAATCTAGCCAATAGTGAGTTAGAATCAGTTCTTCCTAGTTAAAGAGGCCAGGGAAACTTGTGGTTGAGCTGTGATGAAAATTTCTATGAGACTGGAGATGGTACCTTCAGCCTTGAATTGGGCAGTGATTTGTCCTCCACCTTAAACACCCAACCTTGAACCCAACATAGCTGTCTCTAGCCTTCTCTCTGTAAGGAAAGTTGTTGAGATGGTAATTGGACTGCAGTTGCAGAGGACCCTGGAGGAAGCAGCTTATCTAGACCCATTTTAGTTGTGTTTAGGTCAGAATTTAGTATACCCATAACCTTGGTCACACTTGTAGATGATATGGGGTCGATCTGGATGGAGATAGTGCATCCATTATTGAACTCAGTGGTGACTTTCACTACCATTGATCATGGAAGCATCTGGACTAGTTTTAACAGTTGGTAGCACTGTTTTGCAATGGTTATTTTTCTTCCTTTGAAGCCTGTTGCAGTTGGTGTGCTGGTGAGGACAGATTGTTCCCTAAGTCCCTCCTTTGTGGATGCCATTGAGTTTAATGTTCCCTTTCTCTTTGTTGAGTGAATTATGAAATTATTGTGTCACCCATGTCCCGTAAAAGGTAACTGTTGTGGAATACTCCATCTTTAATCTTGGATGGGTTTGCAGTTTTTCCATTTATGAACGGTACCCACTTTGGGGTTCGACCTGGACTCACAGTTCCTGAAGTGCTACAAAGGCCTTTGCATAATTCCAACTGGGGCACCCATTGCATATATTTTTGCATCAGGAATCCCTTCAGACAATCTCCCTAGGACCTCATAACTTACTGTAAATATTGTGATGTCATCCATAAGCTACCCTGTGTTCCATAGGCTATCCAAGAAGCTTTAAATGTTTCAGAATAGAGGATACAGTTATAGTAACTATAGTAATACAATTAGAATTCATATCCTGTATCCTAGACTGATTTTAGTATTCTCCATTTTATCTCTTGATCTGCTCATTTACATTTCACAATCCAATTGTTCTGTTATGGTACTGACACGTTCAGCTTTCTTTAATTGCAGTGGCCATCATTCCATCTCCATTGTTCATAAAATACTTAACCTTAACTAGAAACTCACACATTTCAGTCTGAGTGGAAAATTGTTCCAATATTGAATCAGATTACCTATGTCTAGCATTCTGCTTTTAAAAGTGGTTTATCAGATGCCTACAGGCAGCACATGAACCTTCATCCTTGCCATGCATTTTTACATGAGTTTACGTTTAGATTTTATTGGGGAGGGGGGGAGATTGGTTCAATCATATCCAGTTCTTTGAACAACCCCTGCAATGGGGGACTTGGCAAGGTTTTCTGGAAGTGTTTGCCATTATCTCCTTAATAAGGCTGAGAAAGACTGGCCTAAGATTACCTAGCTGGTTTTGGTGCCTAAGATGAGACCAGGTCTTACTGTCTCCATGTTTTAGCCCTAATCACCATACAAAACTGGGTCTTAGTTTTAGTTCTGGATTTAGTTTTATCATGTACCTGATTTTTTAAAAAAGCGATCTCTGTAAGCTATTTGTGCATTAGCTTTTTATTATATGGCTGTTGTCATTTGTGCTCATTGTTGTTGTTGTTCCTTTCCCTGATCAGGTGACAAACGTTTTGAGTGTGCCCAGTGCCAAAAGCGCTTCATTAGGAGTGATCATCTGACAAAGCATTATAAAACCCACTTAGTCATCAAGAACTTGTAGGTTGGGATGCAAGCAGGAAAATTAAGGAAGCAGTATGGTGATGAGCAACTTTTCACTCCTCATCATGAAAGATGGTCTCTGCAAAGGACAGAAAAAAATAATTGTCCTGACTGTGTGACTATTTTCCCAGCCACATCTGCCCAAGGAAAAATGGAATGGTTGCTGCTCCTTCAATCAAACTGCCTTCAGACTGGCATACTCCTTTGGAACTTCTTGATGAATGCATCAGACTTCAAGGTTTGAACCTGAGATGGAAGAGCAATGCCATTTTCAAATATGCTAAAATCAGCACAAACCCAGTGGCAGACCTAGAAAAGCACGGCAAAACCCATTTATGCACCTTCCTCAGGAGCTTGCAGAGCCAAGGCCCTCCTCTGCTGCACCAAAGGAACTCCTTATGGGTTTGAGAGTAGCACCAGCAAAACTGTACCCCACTACAATTTGGGTTCCTCTTCCCACTCGCTCCCATGTGCTTGTGAAGCTTTTGAATGAGAGGCAGGGAAACCATCCAAAATGGGACTCAGTCCCCCAGCACATTCCTACTTTATATTAATATTATATATATATATATATATATATATATATATCTGGCAGTTCAGCTTCCTTCGGGTATTGCATTACAATGACGTGGGATAATACCCGAAGGAAGCTAAACTGCATTTCATGTAAGTACCCGCGAAAACTTAAAAAAACATATATATATATATATATATATATATATGTATGGCTGTTCAGCTTCCTTCGGTATTATCCCACGTCATTGTAGTTGTGTTTTTTAAAGTTGTAGCAATGTTTCAGCAGAATCTCATATGTATTGAGAATCTCAATACAGAAGCCTGATGATGGCAGATGAGATTCTGCCGAAATTTGCTACAACTTTAAAAGCACAACGACAATGACATGGGATAATACCCGAAGAAGCTGAACAGCATACATGTAAGTACCCGTGAAAACTTAAGAAAACAAATACACACACACACACACACACACACAAAATAACCTCCTTAGGAAGCTTCATGTTTTTTCTATGGAGAATGTTGCCTTATATTTTACCCCAGGTTCAAATTATGTATTGTGAGCATTTTTTAATTTAATAATTTCTTTATAAATAATTCTTTGCCCTACCTAACAGAGCAGGCAAAGCACTCTATCAAAACACAGAGTCTGTGTCCTGACCGTGGTCTATAAACTAGATATGCCCTGTGTATATAACAGGGATTTCTAGGGTATGTGTAGCAGCAGCACTTTGTTCAAGGAAGGTAGAGCATCTCCCATATATATATGAAGCAGAGCTGTGGGACTGTAGCCCACAAATCCTGATGTACATAGTAAAAAGTGCGGGCAAAAGCTATGTATGAGCCATATGGAAAATCTAGGGCAATCTGTTTGCAATTCTGCATTACTTGGTTACAAAAATAGAGTTAAAAGTCCAGTGCAGATTTGCACTGTCAAGTTCTGTTGGTCATTGTTAATGATTTGGCATGTGAAATGAAAAAAATCCTTTTCAGAAATGGAATATTCTCAGTCCCCTCTCCCCTTTTTTATTTTGTTTACTTCACTTGATTCCCCCTGCCTCTTTTTTTAATGTCTAATGCAGCTCTTTTTGTGTACTATAGTGTATATTGTATCATAAACTATATATTGCGTTTAAGTGTTTGTTTGTTTCAAAAATATACTTTTTGTTATTTTTGACCTTTTAAATTAAAACAAAAATGCATTTTATTTTTTAGTTGTAACTGCTTGGCTATGTTTCTTTAAATGACAAATCATTCTTGTTTTCAATTAATGGTGTAACTTGGCAGAGCTGCATGTAGCTTGCCTAAAAGGGAATGCTAGATTGAAGGAGAACCATGCATTTCTTGGTGAACTGAAATGTTGAATATCATACTGAACCATCATTTGAGAATAAAAGATTATTTTTCTTAAGACGAAAGAATGGAAAAATGAGTTGTTTAGGTGGCTTGTTGACAATAAAAATGTAAAAGAGAAGTATTTTTACTCCGTAAAGACTGCTCAAAGGCGTTTTCATGCTCAGATTGTTTTGTCATGCAGATATAAAAAGTTGGTCAGAATGTTTTGATTTTATTATGTCTCTTTCATTACCTTCTCACTCTCTTCATAAAGAAGTAACAACTTTCAAAAATACACTTGGGAACTTTGTATATGAAAATGATCTTTGACCTGTTATATTCATTACATAACAGCTTGCAATGCTCTTACGTTTATAATGGTGATCATTATGCTTCTGTCATGCATCCATAGTGACAGTGAATCATAGTGGAATGCAAGGAAAGCTGCCTTATTCTATAAAGTAAATGCTTTATCAAGGATTTGAAGTACCATCCAGCAGAACGTTTTCTTCTATTGAAATGCTCACACATTTTACTTTTTTCCCATCCTGGGGGCAGGGGAAGGCAATGATTTAAGTAGTAGGTGGGCAGGCAAGAAAGAAAAATAAATCCATATCGTTATACTCCAGTTTTGAAACTAATGTTATGTATAAGCAATCCCATATTAAAAGCTGAAGTCCTGAAATGGTAAAAAGTATAGTGTTTGATGACTGTATTAATTAAGAAAGGAGGCCTGAAGAACATACTTGTTAACATATCTTGTTCAGCTCCAACATTCAAGGTGGCTAACATCTAAATAAAATTACCACATAAATATCACAATAATACCAAGATTAAAAAAAGGTAAAGAACATAGCAAGAGTTAAAAGATAATCCATATTGCAGATATTGCTCTCAAATAAGGAGCAATGCTGAATAAAATCAGGAGTACGGAGCCCACAGTTTTCAGAGCCAGCTGAAGGGATAGGACAGATAAGGTCTGTTTCTGTGTCATTTGATCTGTTGAGAAAGAATACTTGGATCATGCTTTTGTGGATTGATCAAACTTTACAAGATGTTGAGAAAATCCTTTGAGTAAGGGATTTTGCCATACTTAATCATTTAATTAATTATCACTTAAATCCTTTAGTTGATCTGCATGTATAAGCCTTTTGACCACAGTTTTCTCACTATCTACTATTATAAAAGGACCAAAGGAATAGGGATTTTCCTGTCTCTTCTCAAAGAAAGCTTTCCTATAGAAGGAGTTCTTAATAAATCCAATTCTACCTCAGGTATAAGGAAACTATACCAGATCAGATTCCTCCTCTTGTGTATCCTTGACCAAAGAACAATTTAGATCTTGAGCAGATACACATGGAGTTGTGAGAGAGGAAAGGGATAGTCAGCTGGATCAGCTTTGGCAATTCATTGGGAGACAGATGTCACAGATCATCCTCACACACAAACATCAAATTACACTGTCCTGGATGGAGGAAAGGTTAGATATTTTATCTGCTACTAATTTAGCCCTAATTATCAAAATAACACAACTGCAATATTCCATTGCAAGCTTGCAAATTATTACCTGATACAAACTTAATACTGTGATCAAAATGTTAATGAATGATTTTTACTTGCTTCATCCTGGTTTCAGTTCCTGCACCATGAGAGTTCAGCATGGTAGAGCAAACCACATTTCCAACCCATTCGTTCCCCTTTTTTCCATTTATTTCAAATTTCATGTTATTGTTATTGACTTTAAAGACTCACAGCCTGCCCCATTTCCAAAGATAGTAATATCATCACAAGAACGTCTCTAAGGAAAGAACATAATAAGACCACAGATACAAAATCACAAAAGGACACAAATGAAATCCTTGAGGTTAGCTTATTATCTAAATCCATCCAAGTCATTAAAAAGCAATTGCTGTGGTTCACAAGGCTTTGTTGAAGCAAATAATCCACATTGCAATTTAATGTGGTGGGGTAGTTTGACAGCATGCTGAAATAATGGTTGGGATCTCACAGTGCAGAACAATAAATGGTCCAATCTCTTTTAGGTGAATCTAGTTATGTGAAGCCAGTCATGGCTAATCTGGGCAAAAAGAAATTGATGCTTTTTACAGAAGCCATTGCTCATCAAAGAAACTTAAATACTGCCTTTAGAAATGATACCAAAATTTTAGAAAGACTTGTTGAGTGAGGCCAACTCAGAAAATCTCAGAAAATCTTTTCTGAACAACCCTTGTGGAACAAATCTCCAGCTATGGAAGAAATAATACAAAAGTATAATATTTTCCTATGCTTTACTTCACCATTCAGGCAACAGAAAGCAATAAGTTACTATTTTTCTTCCTTTGGGTCACTAAAATGGAGTAAATTAATTACACTGGCTGAAGAGTAGCGCTATTCTGCCAATTTCAGTACATTTCAGGTAATCGTAATTGATGGACTACTTGATCAGCAATTGTTCAAAGTCACAATGGCATTAAACAAAAAGACATATCTAGTCCTCGTTGTTGTAACTTTTATGTAATCACTATTTGTGTACTTGGCAACCAGCTCAAAATTGCAATGGTAACAGCACTTCACAATCATGTGATCACCATTTGCAACTTTCATTGCTGCAGTCTGAAAAGCAAAAGTCTATAGAGAAGCTTGCAGGAATTGCAGATGGTAATCATGTGATGTCATCTCAATGATTGTATAGGATTCACTTAATGGCAGAACCAGAACATCTGCAAATGCCATTGTAAGTTGGCATGATCACAGACATCACATTTTACCATCATGTTACTTAGTGACAGAATCGCTAATCCCAGTTGTTGATAAACAAGAACTATCTGTATAGTGATTCTGGGATCAAGGGATTTGGGCTTCAAGCCCTCATATAACACATTCTTGATGTGTTGATGGAAATGACTTTACCAACAAATGCTTGGTAAATTCATAAAATCCATGAAGGGAAAGATGGCGGAAATCAGGATGAGACACAGATGGTTTGACTGTCTAAGCCAGAGGCACAAATGACATTTTC
The DNA here is from genome assembly GCA_004320025.1 of Laticauda laticaudata. NCBI lineage: Eukaryota > Metazoa > Chordata > Lepidosauria > Squamata > Elapidae > Laticauda > Laticauda laticaudata. The sequence goes on from BHFT01019569.1 coordinate 24,300, forward strand.
TACTTGCCCTAGGCAAGATTCACAATATTGTATACAAAGACAACCTAAATAAATGTGCTGCACAAGGCAGAAAATTGTACCTTTTTTTCTTCTATTGCTATCAGTAACAATAGAGTAACAAATTAAGTAACTAAAATCTTTTTGCATATTCAGGATATTTGGCATTGTCTGCCTCTAGCAGCCAGTTTCCTTATATAATGGTGGAATCAGCTCTGAGCTAAATGCTTGCTATATGATGGGCTTAATGTCAGAGGTGGGATTCTTCCTGGTCAGTCCGTTTCTATAGAACCAGTTGTTATGATTCTGCCCAGTTCAGAGAATCGGCATATTGCACCACTGACTGGCCTTGCCCCACCCTACCCCGCCCACTCACTCCTTACCTGGCATGCACACCATCCAACTAGCCTGCGTTAGCCTAATTTTTGGTAAGTTGCTATTTTTCCTTTTATTTCCTTTTATTTTCTGACCATCAGCTGTTCCTATTATCAGCTGCACCAAGTATTTAGATTAGCTAGAAAGCAGGAAATCATTGGATTTCTTGCTTATAGCTCATCTAAAAGCAGAGCTGAACCTTCCTTAAGCCCCTGTCACACAGCACCAACGGATGGAAAGAGGATGTAAAACGGAGAGGTTCTGCGATGCTTCATTCTGTACTCACTGCGTCGTTTTTCATACTCTCTATCCGCTAGCTACCGTCGACTGACATTTCATCCACGTCAAAAAGTTTTGAGCTGCACATAACTTTTTTGAGCGAAAATGTTCAACGCGTCCGTTCTGCATCCGCAATGCATACGGGGAACATCTGTTCTACATCCTTCGTCATCTGTTACGCGTTCGATACATGCGCTAGGCATCCGCTGCACATCCATGGCAACTCAAATCCGCTCCAGGGGAAATGGACACAGGGAGTAAGTGAAACGACGGCGGAACGGACATGCAGCGTTAGTATCACAGGACGGAGAAAGGATGAAAGCGGATGCAGCTCGCATACAAAGCATTAAAAGGAAAAACATTCGTATAGGGATGTATCTCGATATTTAGGATGTCTGCAGGATGCCAGAGGATGCAAAAGGACACCGCGGAAAAACCTATATTCCTATAAAAAGGGGGAAGAACTAACCTGGATCTCACTTTCAGTCCGCAGCCCTGCGGTGCAGATTCTGCAGCTTTGCTCTTGCTCTTGCTCTTCCAGCACATCCAGTAATCTCCACCATGGATATCAACACTCCTTTTGTAGACCAATCGTTCTACAACAGTGCGCAGCCCTCTACAGGTTCTTTCATCTGTTCTACACAAAGGAAAAGGAGGCGTCAAGAAGTGTGTGGGTCGAAGATGGATCGTGAGAAGGCCGAGTAGGAACACTCTCGGCATTCCAGCACTTCATGAGGATGCCACCAGCATGTTTGACGAAGTTGTGGAGGCGGCTGAGACCCAGGTTGACACAGCAGAGCACAAACTTCCGGCCCAGCCTGGACCCTGGGCTCAAGGTGGCACTGACTCTGCGCACCCTGGCCTGCAGAGACCACGTACAGGCAGATGCAGTACGGCTGGAGGCATGCACACAACACCATCAGAATTGTGGCAGGGAAGTGTGCAGGCCATCATCGATAGAATACATGGAGGACTCCTCCAGTGCTCCACTGAAGAAGGGTGGAAAGAAAGTTGCAGAGCAGTGGTATCAGAAGTGGAACTTCCCCCACAGGTTGGAGCATAGATGGCAGCACATGGCCTGCAAAGCTCCAGCCAAGTCAGGGTCTACTTATTTCAACTCAAGGGCTCTTCAGCATCATACCTCTTCGCCATGGTTGATGCTGACTACAAGTTCATGTACATGATGCTTCAGGCAACGGGTCAGTTCAGATACCCAGGTATACAACGCCAGTCACCTCAAGGAGGGGCTGGAAGGCAACCTCATCATGGGGCTTCCCAGATCCAGACGCCTGCCACAACAACAAAGATGTGCCCTAGCTTCATCGTGGGGGATGACGCTTCGCTCAGAACTACTCTGAAGCCCTACACTTCCAGATGCCCACCCGTGAAGAGAGGATCTTCAACTACAGGCTGTCCAGGCAAGGCGAGTGGTGGAGAACGCTTTTGGCATCCTGGCCACAGGTTCCAGTTACTTCCACACCATGCAGCATCGCCAGAGACCGTGAGGAGGAATCGAGAAGCTTGCTGCATCCTGCACAATCTCATGCGCACCTGCTACCAATGTTGCAGAACAGGCTCGTGGACCTCCAACAAGGCAATGGGACATGGAGCTGGTGAATAGAGGCAAGGGCGAAACCTGATAGATACTGTGGATGTGCAAGGCCCAAAGAGCATCACATGAAGGGAAGAAGCAGCGCAACCTCCTGAAACACTGGTGCAACTCCCCAGCTGGATCAGTGGAGATTCAGACAGGATGGTAGATGCTTAATGGATGCTTCCTTGAGCTGTCTCATCACACTGATGAGATTGGCCTTACAATGAACAGGGCATTTAATAAAGAGTTGTGTTTATGTTGAATATTGTGGATCAATGATTACATTGTTATTAATAAAAGGCCAAAGATGTGGCACCTGGAGGGTGGACGCCATACAGTCCACCTGCTTGCACTGGAGGCTTATCTATCCCACTGCCTATACCATCTCCCAAGGTATCCCTGCCCTCCACAGCTATTACCATCCCAAAGGTATCCCTGCCCATCCACAGCTATTCCCATCCAAAGGTATCCCTGCCCATCCCAACTGCTATCCTTACATCCCAACATGCAAAGGCTTAAACCATTTCTAAAAGTTTCCACAAGACTTTATTTAATAAAAAATGAAGCAGTGTGTAAACAGAGTAATCTTTTTAATAACAAACTGTAAAAAAAATGACCCAAGTGTCCAAGCAAAGATAAAGTATCAGGTAGCAACCCAGTCTCTGGCTCTTCTTGTCACTCTGAGTATGCCCAGTCTCAGGGTGAAGGGTCAGATGCTGTGGAGGTGGCTGCTGCTGGAGTGCTGGTCTGAGGCGTCATTGGGTCCCTGGCCCCGAGAGGACAACGGGGATGGTGTGTGGAGGAAGCTCTCAGAGAGCTGGCTCAGTCCTGTGATGTTGAGAGCCCTTCTCTAGGACATGGGGTGTCAGCCCAATACCGATGAGGAGGAGTGTAGTGGGGATGTCTGGTCTGCAGCTGGGTGAGGTGAGGCGTGGGTGGCATCTGTGGCGTGGGTGGCATCTGTGGTGTGGTGGCATCTGTGGTGTGGGTGGCATCCGTAGCATGGCTAGCATCGGTGGCATCGGTGGCATCGTGGCACCGGTGGCGTTCGATGTACTTGTGCTCGTGACTGGGAATGTGCGCTGCGCATGTTGCTTAGTGACTGGGCTTGTAGGTAAGCTGTGGCAGTATGGGAGGGTGAGGAAAGCGCCTTGGAGGGGTTGCAGTGACGATGCAGACTCGGTGGTGGGAGGAGCAGCTGGACTGGGTGGAGCAGGTTCAGCTGGTCGGAGAGTTGTGAAGAAGACCAGTGATCTGTCTTGATCCCTGGTACAGTTTCGGACATGTTCATGAGGGTCTGGTTGACGTAGGTGAGGAAGGGCTGCGCGTTGGAGGATGGCTACGTCGGTGTACCGCTCTGAGAGAGAGATGTACGCTGCTGTCTGATGGTGTCCCTGATTCCAGCAGGACAGTGTGGCTCTGCCCCCTGGTCTGGCTCTCTGCCTGGTTTCTGTGGAGGTGGAGCGGGGGGTGGATGTGGGTTGGTCTCTGGTGGAAGTGCCCTCTCCTTGCTCCCCTGTGTCAGGGGTCCTCCACGTGCTCCGCCATGGGTAGTCGAGCTGTCGGGGGGTCTCATCGTGGCACGCTCCACAGATACCTGCCTGGACACAGGAGCTGACTCTTGGCAGAAGAGGATGGCTCTCTGCGGGCTGCCTGAGAGAGAGGTTGTCAGAGGGGCTGCTCCTCGGTGGCGGATCTCACCCTCCAAGAAGCTGCACTTGGCCATCACATAGGTCTCTCGTGCCGTCAGCTTGACCGTGCCTGGCCAGATTTCTTGAGGTGCAGCTTCCGTACCAGGTGCGCATGTGCTTCCACCAGCTGAGGAGCACCTCCGAAGTGTAGCCCAGGCTCTCCGCCTTCTCTCTCCAGCAGCCTGCTTCCTTTAGTGTCTCGATAAGCACTGTTGTCCCTTCCGCCAAAGAAACTCGTTCTCCCTCAGCATTGCAACTTCATCTCATCTGTTCCTTTCGATGGAGTATTGCTCTCTCTCCGTTCTCGTCATGTCATATGCTTTCTTCTTCTCCCTCTGGCAGGGCCATCGGGCCTCTATCAGAGGGGCTTCAAGGTTGTAGGGGCTGCTCCTCCACACCACACCAGACAACAGCAGCAGCAACCACAACAGTAGCAGCAAAAGCAGCACCAGCAGCACCAGCAGCACCAGCAGGACCAGGATCAGAAGCAGCAGAGTAACGCAGCAAGGACAGCAGGACAGGAGCACCAGCAGGACCAGCAGGACAGGAGCCAGCAGGACAGGAAACTCAGCAGCAGCCAGCAGCACCAGGACCACAGCAGCACCAGCAGGACCAGGACCAGGCGCAGCAGAGTAAGCACTAGCAGAAGCACCAGCACCAGGAGCAGCGCCAGCAGAGTAGCACCAGCAGAAGCCCCAGCACCAGGAGCAGCGCCAGCGGAAGCTCCAGCACCAGGAGTCAGCCCAAGCAGCAGAAGCCCACACGAAGCAGAGTCAGGGCCAGGAGGTGGATGGTGGCCCTGTCTCTTGCCAGGGCTGGCAGAGAGATGCAACAGACTTTGTCTTCTTCCCATGGTTGTTGGCTGGCTGGCTGGCTGGAGCTGTGTCTGGAGCAGGTCTTTCTCTGAATGGTGATGCTTGCGAGCTGCCTCTTTTTATATTCTGCGGGGCTGATGCAATGCATCCTCCTGCATGCGCAGTGAATGCTGCTAGGCATCCTCTAGGCTTCCGCTCTACATCCGATTCATCCGCTCGGCATCCGCTCTGCATCGCTCTTTCCGTTGTGCGTCCCTTCGCTGTGCTCCCCCAGAAGCCCGCGGATGTGCATCCGCTTCCATCTGCTTCTAATCCGGCTAGGACTCGGTGGGAGCAATCCGGCTTCCGTGGAGCATCCGCTTTCCATCCTGGCTACATCCTCCCCCCGTCCGTTCCTTTCTGTTGTTGTCCGCTCTGTTTATGCAAATTCGGGGCACTTCTGGGAGCGGATAACAACGGATGGAACATTTTCTCATCCGCTGTGTCCTTTTTACATACGTTTTGCATCCGTCAGCCAATGTGACAGGCCCTTTAGGACTGAAGCTTCTATTTTTCAGTGCAGACTCAGTAGCAGATGGCAGAAAGATAGATCTCTAAGTGAATCTGTGATTCTGTGAGCAACTCAATCTGCTTGCTTTTTCTGATTTTGGGTAAAAGTTGCTCTTTTTTATATGTAAAAATTCAATATTTGCAATATTATAATGGTGTGTTGTGAGTTAATTTCGTGAGTTTGCTTGCAAGCAAATTTTATGAGACAGATTCAGATAGCAGATTGCAGAATGGTAGATTTCTAAGTGAATCTGTGATTCTGGGATCAACTCAATCTGCCTGCCTGCTTTGTCTGATTTTGGGTAAAAGTTGCTCTTTTTTTATAAAAAGTTCAATATTTACATAAATATTCACAATATTTACATACAAGCCACGTCCACCTAGTCATGGAGCAAGCCATGCCCAGTCACCAAGCCACACCCACAAATTAGGCCATGCCCACAGAACTGGTTGTTAAGAAATTTGAATCCCATCCCTGCCTAATGTGGTATGGTAACATTTGAAAAGCAGAGTACCATACTGCTTCTTTTCTGGACTAAGGACGGTATTTCACTGTTTATTCTTTTTAATGGTTAAGCGTATTTTGGAACTTTATGAATGTTTCTTATCTCAAAATATCAGAAAACTTTGCCATTATTCCTCAGCATCTACATCTCAGATGTATTCTGAGTCCTGCAAAAAAAAAAAAAATAAAGAGCTTGTAACCCTTGAGTCCCCATCACTAATTTGGTGGATGGCATTAGCAAGCTTACTGAGATAGTTGCTAACCAGTGGCAGATTTATCCAGAAATGAGTTTAACCTTGTCTATTCATATTCACATCAAGAAGAGCAAAATTCTGAGGTATCTTCATCTTGCTTTGAGTAGCTGGTGAGATGGGAGCATCCTCAGTATTATGCATCAAGATAAGTTGTCCAGTAACTCATCCTGTGGGATAAGGTTTTCACTGGAAGCTGCTCAATTTCTGGAAATGGAACAGTATAGAGGGAGGGAGGAAGCAAACAAGCAAGCCTCTAAGGTCACTAGAAGTAAGCAGCCAAATAGAAAATGACATTTGGTTCATGGTTACCGATATCAGATGTACATTTTATTTCGTTCTTCAGTCAATCAGAATAGAGCTGAAGGGACCTTGGAGGTCTTCTAGTCCAACCCTTGCTCAAGCAGGAGAACCTATATCACTTCAGACAAGTGGCTGTCCAGATTTTTTAAAAATCTCCAGTGATGAAGCACCCACAATTTCTGAAGGCAAGCTGTTCCCCAGATTAATTGTTCTGTTAGGAAGTTTTTACTTAATTCCAGGTTGCTTGTCTCCTTGATTAGTTTCCATTCATTGTTGCTTGTCTTGCCTTCTGACGCTTTGGAAAATAAGTTGACCCCCTCATCTTTGTGAGAGCCCCTCAAATACTGGAATACTGTAATCATGTCACCCCTAGTCCTTCTTTTCTCCAGAGTAGCCATATCCATTTCCTGCATTCTTCATATGGTTTAGTGTCTCTCCCTTAATCCTCTTAGTTGCTCTTCTCTGCATTTTTTCCAAAATTTCAACATCTTTTTTTGAAATGTGATGATCAAACTGGATGCAGTATTCCAGGTGTGATCTTACTAAGGTTTTATAGTAATCAATTCACATGATTTTGATTCTGTGCGTCTGTTTATACAACTGAGGGTTGCATAAACTTTTTTGGCTACTGCTTCACACTGCTGGCTCATATTTAAGTGATCATCCACTAGGACCTATATTTATTTTCCTCAGAAAATAAGCCCTGGTCTGGGTTCATTAAAAATCTGTACATACAGTGTAGTAATACAAGTAGTCCTCACTTAGTGACCACAATTGGGACCAGTAACTCCATTCCTAAAATCATAACAGAAAAATCACATGATCCCAATGGATTTATGACTTTACTTCCCACTTGTTCATGAACTGAAGCAGTTGTTAAGCCAAACTTCATGTGACTGATGATTTTACTTCTCCCAACTCTATTTAACTCTGCTTGTTAAACCCAATTGCTAAACACACAAATGAAGATCACACAACTGTGGGATACAATGGTTGTAAATGCATGATAGTTGCAAAGCACAGAAACAGCAATCGTGCAACCACAGAATACTACAACATATGATAAATGTAAAGATTGGTAACAAAGCTATTTTTATACACTGTTGCAAATTTGAACAGTCACTAAATGAGGTAGTTGGTAAAAGAGGACTTACTTGTAGGCAACCTACATTCCAGACCAATCAAAAGTCATCTTGACAAATAATGAAATATAGTTTATTAAATTAATTAATAATTTAATTTTCTTAATAAAATATAACTTTCTTTTTTACTGAATGGTATGCTTTTAACAGAAAAATATAAACTCATGAATTGCCAAATACACAAGGTTTATTGGGGCAGGAAAGGATATTAATTTACAAGCATGCAAAGCCATTACAAAACCAATTGAACTGTAAGAAATACAATTTAAAAATTATTTTTCCTGTTTATCATCATATTCCAGACCTTTGAAATGGCAGGTTTTGTGATGGACCCATGCATTCCTCATTTTTAAAACTATCCGCTCCAAGCGGGATATACGCTGCTCCAAATCTTTCACTGTAAAAAACAGCATAGAGGGTCTTTTTAGTAGCCAGAGCTATTTTCAACAAGGCATTCGTTCAGCCAATTTACTCAGCATAAAGTTTTAGTGCAATCTTGTGTTTGTTATCCCCAAAATAAATCAACCTGAGTAAGATGGTGCTTTTTCTGTATGAGATAACCAGGCTAGGCTGAAGGTGGGGTCAAATCAGTTTGGAGTCTATGCTAAAACTATGCTCCCAAAAGAGACCTACCAGTAAGTTTCAGACTCTGTAAATTCAGTTGACTCTTACCTAGTGCCAATTTGCTTTGACTGTTAGTAGATCAGATTCTTGTGTATCGGTAGGTACATGTAAGAAACTTGTAAGAAACTTTTTCTTAGAAGCTGGCCTTGGTCTGGCTTTATCAAAAATTTATATGTACAGTGTAATAATACAAGAAGTCCTCACTTAGCAACCACAATTGGGACAAAAACTCCACTGCTAAAAACATAGCAGAGAATAACATGCTCCCAAATCTACATGCTGGATTTATGACTTGACTTCTCACTTGTTCATTAAGTGAAGCAGTTGTTAAGCCAAACTGGGGAAAAATTACAAAATATCGTGACCTGACCATCGAAACTACATGGTTATGGATGAAATATGTAACAGTGATACCCACTGTCATTGGGGCACTTGGTATCATGTCCAAGAATTTTACAAAATAAATCAAGAAATTGCAGCTTCCTGCAATAACACTGCAAAAATCTGCAAAAAAACTGTGCTACTCGGAACATCATACATTTTAGGAAGCTATTTGGTTGATTCATAGGATACTGGGAGCAAATCATATCAACCATTAGCACCAGTCAGTGGTATTTGTGATACATTGTAAATGTTCAGTTGACTGAGTTTCATGTTTAATCAATAACAGATAATAATAACAGATAACAGGTAATAACAATAACAACAATGACAATAATAATAAATAACAGATAACAATGACAATAAATAACAAATAACAATAAATAATAATGACAATAACAGCAATAACAATAACAGAAATAATAATAATATCACCAAGTCTTTTAAGTTACAGTAGTCCTCACTGCACTTGATTTTACAATCTTTTTTGCCATAGTTATTAAGCAAACTGCTAGAGTTGTTAATTGAATCATGATGTTGTTAGCTTCCCACATTCACTTTACTTGTCAGAAGCCAGTTTGGGAAAGTCACAAAAGGCAATTACATAAGCCTGGATGCTAAAACTATTGTTAAATACATTTATTTGTTTAATTAATTCATTTGTTGCCCATCTGTCAAACACCCATATTTTGATCATGTGACCATGGAGATGCTATGATGTTCGTAAGTGCAAGCACTAATCATAACTCACTTTTTTATGCCTTTAGTATAAATTTAATGATTTACTACAATATTGTCTTAGCATATTTACTACAGAATGTTATCTGATTTCCCAGAGGACTGAAGTGCATAGGTAGGAAACAAAAAAACAAAAAAAACAATATAGGACAAAAATATAATTAAAAATCAATTTCCCCCAATCCTTCTTCAACATTGTTTGCTCTTAGCTTCTTGATCAAATCATATTAAAAATATTTTTCCTTACTTGTGCAATCCAAGGTTATCTGGATGTTCTGCAGCCCAACTTGGATTTCATCCAATGTAACCTTCATTGGAGATCTACTGAAATAGCGTGGATTAGTTTGTGTCCCTATCTCTTTGGCTCCAAAATCATTGTTGGTTGAGGAGAGTGGGTATTCAATACCATCATCTTTCAAGGGAGAAAAAAATAATAGCACAATAATTAATTTATTCTGGAAGAAATGGATTATTTAGACCTCTATCAATCAGGATTTGGTCTGGGTTCAGGACTGACTCACATTGATTATACTGTTTGATGAAATCTTGTGAAACTGGATTGTACAATATAACCCCCCCTCCCAATCTTGCTGGATGTGCTGAAGGCCATTGTTGTTGGAATTTTTCTGTACTAACATGATCTACATCAGTGGTGGCTAACCTTTTTGGGCTCCTGTGCCAAAAATTGTGCATGTGCTTGCATGATCGCGCACGCATGCCAGCACCCAGAAGGCAATGCGTGCCCCCCACAGCCCCTACACATCTGCACACAAAGCTGAATTCAGTACTTTTGAAGTGTAATATTCTTAATAATTCATGGCAACAACAAAAATGGAATGCTGGTTGTAAAGTTATGTATAGTGCAAAGATCTCAAAGGAAACAGAAATCAAGTGGTGATCCAATTTCTTGCTCAGTGAAGGAATCTAGCATCTATGGACACATTTACATGTTCTTTAATTTCAGCTTTGTTAACCATTCCTTAAGGGCACATCTACATAATATATCCTTCTTCTAATTCCCAGATATATTTCAAGTCTAAAATCTTTAGACTTGAAATATATATATATATTCCATCTTTCCCTAATATAAATGTTCCTATTCCCACAGCATGGGACACTACAGAAATATCTGAGAAGACTATGTGATGGATTCTACCCAACTCCTGTTGGCTGATAACAAGCTAGTATGGGAGCCTCCATGGTACTCATGTTGGATTGATAAGACTGGATTGACATGGGATTATGATAAAAGCAACACCAACAATAACATTAAAAAAAACTTTCCAAGCACTTTTTTGGTACTGCTACTGTTAGAATAGGTTGACTGGGATCTCTCAAAGTGATTAGAGTTGTCCCAGTCTCCTACTTTGTCTAGTAATACCAAAAAGCTAGAGAAAGTGGTAGAAATACTCATCCATCACTTTTTCTAACTATACAGACACCGATCTGGACTACTTATGTCAGAGAAACTGATAATGCAGCAACTCTGTAAAACAAACCTCGATTATTTAAACAGACAGTTGAACCTGTCACTTTGTGAATGGCCAAAGCTTGCTTTCCCATTCCCCTAGGCAACATTAGAAGAAGCAACTGATTGAGATTTTTTGAGATGGATGGGATATCAAGGAAAATGTTGCATCTCATCAGCCCCTGCTTTCCTGTATCATGGGGATGGCCAAGTGGAAAGGCATTTACAACTACCTAACAACTACCTAATCAATATTTTATTTATTTGTATCACATCTTCATAATTTTTATAAATAAATCAAGGAGTGAACATACCTTTCTTCTCTTATTTTCTCACAACAGCAGCCCATTGAAGGGAGTAGGGCTGACACAGAGTGACACATTTTTCCTTGAAAGAATGTATTTCTCCGCAGTACATAATTAGATATGAGAAGTGGGGAATATTGAGTCCCTCCATGACATTCAGAGAACTTGGCCTTTTACATAGCTTGACAATTGAATTATTAAATTTGAATGAAAAATTGCTATGGTTGAACTGATGATAATGAAATGTGCCATCTCTTGGCCAACACATTGAGCAAAGTATTTAGAAAGGCAACTAAATTTTGTGCAATTGCCATTGTTATTGGGAGATTGACACTTTAGAATTTTTTCCACTATTGTACATTATATATCTTTATGTTTATCTTTCCTATGCCACTGTAACATTAAATAATTTTTATATTTTGAATTAAATTATTTCCCTTTACTAGCTACTCACGTTCTTGCATTTTCCTTTACCTTTCCCATTTTTAGCTCAATCTTTTGTTGTACTTGGGAATTTATACTGCTCTTACTATTTGGTCTTTGACTATAAATAAAGCTATATAATCACTGTCATTGTTATCATCTCATAAATTTTAGGATTATACTACTCCCAGTCACATTTCTAAGGCAAATATAGATTAGCTATGCAGAAAAATAAATATCACCTCATGGACAGGATGAAAGCATGTTAAACCTCCTCCCTGAATATATTTTATAATATCTAAAGCAAGGGATAATTCACCATCCACTTAAATACTGCCCATAAAGTCAATCTTTCCTTTGTTTCTAAACAACTTCTACATATTTTTTACCCTAATAATTGGCTGAAATCTGCTTTCCTGCAATTTATGTTTTAGTTCTGATGTTTGAACTATTACAAAATAACATCTTTTATTAAAAGCTCAAGAGAAACATAAAGCTCAAGAAAAAATTACAGCACCTTATTTTGGCTCATATATATTAACTACCTAAACCAATAACTTGAATTTTTCTCATTACCTTTGATTCGTTACCTTGTCAACCTACAGATATCAGGGTTTGCATCCGGGTTTTATTCAATGAAAGGTATGTGTTCATTCAACCATAGATCTATCTTCATGGTAAAGGAAATCCATCAATCTGGTCTTCACCAGTCTACTTGACTGGAGCTTCTTTGTTGCATGACAAAATGAAACACTGCCTATATACATTTTTCCTTTTAGAAAGAGTTCCAACAGAATTTCTTATTGTTGTATTATTGATCTATGGTGCTAGAATAGGTATTTCATTGGTAGAGGAAGGATGTTCTAATATACAAAACTTTACACAGTATCTAACTGTTTTGTTGATTTGGGGCACATACCTTGACCAGATGATCCTGGCTGTTCTTGGTCATCATCTTCCTCATGGTGAAATATGTAGGCAACTGTCCAAAATAGCAAAGGTAGTTGAATAAGTCACCAATCCTACTTTCTATTGAACATATTAAACTATATATATGACCATGCCATTATCCATACAAAGATAGCATTTACGAAATAAGTAATTAAGTTTATATATTATAAAATGTAATATATACATATAATATATAAAATATATTTTATATATTATATATTATAAAATGGTGATGGGCCACATATAAAATATAGCCTGAAAACCCTGGAAGTGATAAATTCAGGCCTCTGGCAAAAGGGACCCCTCCTTGCATCCCATAAAGTGTAGAGAGAAAGGAAAGAAAGGGGATGGGAAAATACGGCTGATTCTGCACAGTTTTTATTCTCATCCTGCCCACAGCTGGAATTTGCCTTCAGTGGACTATAGTTGGATGGATCTCTGTGATAAATCAGTACAATAGTACCAGTGTGAATTAAAGCTTTACACTGTACAGATAGGCAAAAACAGTGAGCTTTCTAAGCAATGTACTTTCCAACGTCTACTGCATTATACTTACTTGATGTCACCCAGGTTTTCTCCTATATGAATCATGTGGACAAACATAAATGCAGAACAAAAATTATGATGTGATTCCTATTTATTTAGATTCCTATTTATTTATCAACCATAAACTCTTCTCTGGGCAGGTGTTTGTCTCATACTTTCCCACAGGATAGGCCAGAAAGTTTATTCATCATCTCTTCCCATCTTTAACAAAACGCTACCTTTTGGGTTCTATTTTGAGGGGGGATATGACACATAAGAAAATTATGAAAAAAAAAAATTTACAAACCATTCTCTGAGAAATCCTATGGCATAATTCAAACTCAAGAAATGTGTTCGGGTGCAATATATCAACATTATAGTATGATGCAAAAAAAATAATCAACAAATCCTTTTACTACAGCATTTGGTGTCAACAAAGAAAAACCCTACAGTTCAACAAGTAATGGATACCCTAGCCTAGCTGATATCTGGAGTTCTATGAAATTGTTCAATAATCTTTCAGGGCTATTTTAAGAAGGGGAGTGCTTCAATTGAAAATCCAGCAAGTACAGTGGCTGGGTTTATATCACAAGCTCAGATATAATGTGATTTATTTGCTTGAGGCTTAGAGTACAGTGTGAACCCATTCACTGGGGTTAAAGTTTGGGGTCCTCCATCACTGTAGCTAACTATGGCATATTCTATAAGCCATGTTCAAGCATATCATAGTTTAGCCAGCATTCTACTTCTAGAGCAGAGATAAAAATTATGTTTGTACCTGGAACATCTAAACGATTTGCTTTGGGAGTTGGCCTTCTATCTTCAACCTTTGGACGTTGAGGTTCTGAGAGTTCATCCTTGCAGCAAGTCCAGGACATATCCGTATGTTCCAATCCTTCAGAGATAAGTCCTTATTTTCTAAGCAGAAAAGAACCCCTTTGGTTCTCTGATACAGGAGCTATCGTCTATGGAAAAATCTCTAACTCCCAACCCAGGGGAGGATTCCTGGAGACTACTGCTTCACACTTCTTTTGGATAGTGTTGACATTCTTACTTTGAATGGGGATCTGCAGCTTTTCCAGCCTAGAACAGAGTATAGAAAAGTGAGTATTAGGGCAGCTAGTGCCTGCCAACTCTAGAAAGTGCATTCCACTTAAACCTCCCATGAAGCAAACATTACTTGAGAAAGCAAATGCTGGAAAACTCAATTATTTCTCCTGAACCAAATAATGTATTGCTTTCTTAGAGTTTTCTATGTCTCCTGCCTATTTCATGGGCTCCTACACTAAACAGTTGTTTTATTTAGACCAGTGTTTTCAATTTTGGTACCTTTAAGTTTTGTGGACTTTAACTCTTAGAATTCCCCAGTCTCATGAAGTCTACATATCTTAAAGGCACTGAAGTTGAGAAACACTGATTCAGGCTCTGTTCATCCAACACACTGAGCCACAAACTAGGCAACTATATTTTAGCCCAACATGTTATGTAATCACTCAGCCTGCACGATTATTTTAGAATTCAAGGTGTCATGCAAACCCCAAAAAGGAGGATCATTTAACACACACTGCAAAAATATTACAAAACACAAAATCTTTTACAGCTGTGAGACAAAGGGCCTGGTTCTATATTTAAAGAAAGCTTGAAGGTTTTGAAACTAAAAAAATGGGGGGAGGGAGAGAAATCATACAGTATTCTATTTTATCCCCACAACTTCTTCTGAGGTAGGCTGAGCTGAGATAAAAATTTTGGACTTGGATAGGGGAGATTCTGGTTTGCTTTTCTCTCTTAATAATGTTCATTATCTTGTTAATGAATATTATTAAGTGGGGGATGCAAGTCAGTATCTCTTCTGTCCAAGTCCAAAATTTTAAATATTTCTGGAGTAGCTGGTCTCAATGGCTGGCTACTCTCAATTATCACAGAGTAAATAAAGAACTAGAATTCAAAAGCTTACATAAAATCTAGCTTACACACCCAAATTTATAATGTTGCTTCCTTCCTTCCCATGCTCTCATTTGCTTTCTTCCAGAAAGAGTCTGCTGATATCTTCACTTGTACCTGGATAAGGTGGTGGAAAAAGCTATTTTCAAATTTAGCAGTTCTGCTTCCACTCTTGATTCATATGTGATACAAAGGAACATTACCTCTTCTTACACTGAAGTATACCTGTTCAGCACAATTCTAAGCATGTGCAAAGAATGCTTGTTCCTCCAAATCCCAATTGCTAGGCTGCTTTTCTTTTTAAACATAAGTTCATTGCCTAGTTGCAAAAGTTTGACTAAAGCTTTTATGAAAGTTAAAAGCTAATATAAAGTAAGAAAAAGAGAGGGAAAAGGAAATTTAAAAAGTGCAAAGAAAAATACAAAGTAGCTTCTGATTTTCTTTATAGCAGTTAAAAGTACAATTATAAGGTCTCTCAATTTTTTATCATCTATTCTGTACAGTCATTGAAACTGTGAATCATGTTCATTTTTTTCCTGTTTCTTACAAAAACTCTATAAAAGGTTCCTTGTCTCTAATCAAAGAAGTCAGTTTAGCCATCTATCTTGGCAAGTTTTGTCATTTTCACCAACCGTTCCTCCATTCTTTCACTTGTTCTTCTGTTTCAAATTTCAATAAAATTTTATACATTTTAGCAATAACATGTTCACAATTGCACACAATTCTATTTTAGATTCAGTCTTGCAATGCTCAAAACCATTATTTTATCTACTTTAAATCTTTCTTAATAATTGTAAATAAGAAAACCACTGACAAGCATATCCATTTGCTACAAGATCTTACTTTGATTTTAACTTACAATCCCCTTAACAAAATTCTATATCTCATGATGTTAGCTATTTATGTTTGCTTATTATTTCACATCTATGTTTCTTGTGCTGAGAACAACAAAAGTGTTACAACCTGGACAAATCATGTTTAAGAGTAATAGAAGATGAGAATGTTAAAAAGAAATTGAGAATATACAATTAAATAAAATTGTAATAAATTAGGCTTTAAAATTGAGAAGCAGGTAAAATACTTGTGTATCACTATGACAAATATGAATTATATGTTATTTCAAATTATTTTAAAACACTGAATAAAATTATAAAGATCTGTCAAGACAGAAGAAATTACGACTGTTAGGCAATAATTTATGTGATTAAAACCAATGTTTTGACTAGAATGTTATTTTGGTTTCAGATAACACTTGTTTTGTCTGAAATGATGCACATTTAAGCAATGGCAAAAAGATATACTGTATCTAAATTTGTATGAAGGAGGAGGAAGCACCCTCTTAAATCTAAGATATTACAAAATATGAAGGAGAAAGCATTGGGTTTACCTGATATGAAATTGTACACTGTGACTTATTGCTTAGTTTAGAATAAATTTTGCTAAGGAATAAACTCTGGAGTTAGAAGAAACTCAGATTTTGGTGCAGTATTTGTTGGTACAATTAAGTTATGTTAGATACACCATATTGAGAATATGAAATAGATACCAAGTTTCCATGCTTTTTTGAAGCAATTATCTAAAGCCTGGTGCTTATTTAAGAATAAAAATAGTTTGACTGATTAATATGTGTATGCAAATTATGCTTCTTAGTCTTGCATTATTACAAAATCACAGACCAAAATTACTTCCAGAACAATTAGTACATAATGAAGCTCCAAGTATACCATCATTGGAAATTGGTAACACAGAAGACTAAAATATCAAATACTTACTTCCTGAAAGGAGTTCTGGCTATCTGACTTATGAACCAGCAGGGAAAAGTATCACAATAGAGGCCATGTCACTGTTACCTTAGCAACCTGTCTAAGCCATAAGCATTTTTATGGTTTTAATTCTTTCAGCCTGTTTTATTTACCCACTTGCTTCTGAGCTGGGCTAGAATTGCTTGGCAGCTAAGTGTTCATTTATAGAACTGGAAGGTCATGCCTTATAATGGGAAAGACTCCATAAAATAATACATGATAGTGCCTATACACCATAGTGCTGCTTTTTGTATCATCAAACTTTTTTTATATATGAAAACACACATATCTTTCTAGGGAGGGTTATATGTATACATAAAAATTGGGAAATTTTACTCTTGAACTATAGTGCTCTAGTGATTTGGAGACCCTGTTCTGTCAGATATTATGCAAAAGCCTCATAGTTTGATATGGTGTATCACCACAGGAGCCAACTCAATGCATATTCAGGGCTGGGCTGGAAAATGATAGCCCCCTTCTATTGTTGCTTCTATCAACCAGCATTTAAAGCACACTGCTTCTAATAAAGAAAGTAGCTAATAGCTAATGGTAGCCTCATCATCCCTAAATCCGTACCATTATTGCTGACAATGAATTCAATTTAGGTTATTTTCTTCTGTTGGTCCTCTATCTCCCTGCACTTAGTTTCAAAGCGCATCATTAGGAACAACCTAATTCCCCATGCAAGACTCCCTTGTTCTTGGCCCTTGATAAGAGTATAAGCTTCAGATTTGGCAAAAGGAACTAACCTACTTAAATTGTGAAAGAGAAAATATAATTAAACACAGTCATCTCCCTAGTTAACCCACTTGGGTTGCCACAGCAAAGTGTAGGATTCAAGTACTCCAATCCATGTATGTTCTCAAAAGAGTCATAGGCTCCCTGGAACAGAATATACAACAAATGCAAGGGAGAATTTGAATAAAAAGCATGCATTGCACAAAGGAACACTTTATATAAACTGCCTCTCTCCAGAATATACAATCTTTTACAGAACGCTTTAATATAAAGCAGTATTTCTCAGTATGCAGGCTGGGGAATTCTGAAAATTGAAAGCCAGGCATCTTGAAGTTGCCAGGGTTAAGATATACTGATAGAAAGTGTCTAGTTGGCTTTTTTTTTCACCTGAAAGAGCTTCAGTTTTATTTTATTTTTAAACATGTGGAAGTAAGAACTGTATACTTTCAGTCAACAAAATTTTGGCAAAGTCCTTAGTATAACCTAATACCAGTTCTCTGTTTCATGAGTGCACTATATAAACCTGCAGATATTTTTTTCATGATTCCAGCATTTAAATGCATACATATATTTCACCACCTTTCCCCCTTTAGAGAAATCTGAAAGCAGTAAATCTTCAGTTCACTTAATATGGACGCAGGAACCTGAATGGGCTGCTAACATTATGGAAGGTATAAAGGTCTAGACCTGTGGATGGCAGTTTAGAGTTTTGTGTTACCAATCCGATGCAATAATTTTAATTTATTAACCCCTTTATTAACTTTGGTATAAATTGGTTGCTAGTCTTCCACATTATACGTAGTTTTATATCCTGCCCTTTTGCTGTTTCTAAATTCCTCGAATTCTCCTTTTAGAAATTTCGGGTTGGTTGAGAGTCAATATTTCAGACAGCACAACATCTCCTTCCATCGTTCGATTGCAACCTTCAGAACAATAATAATGATGAAAAATGCTCGGTGTTCATTGGGTTCACGAACCCCACCTTCTGTCTTCCGATTGACAATGTTGTAGAGTTCTTCTTCTCTTTAATTTACCACGATCAGAGAAAGACGGAAGAGGAGTTGAGTACTGCGGCAATATGTCTGATTGGAGTTTAGACATTTTTCCCCCGCCTCTCAATTTCTGACGAGAGAAGGTAAACAGCTTTGATTGTTAGAGCCTGGCCGCTTCCCTTTCTTTTTGCGCATGCGCTCTGTGAGTGAAATGTGACCTTAATGTATAAGTTCAGGGGTCTTCTGTGGCTTCGGGTTTCCAATCCAATCATCCCTCGTAGTTCGGGTCAAGTTCAAAAATCTTCTCGTGCTATGGATTTAGGATCTCTTCGGAAAAACTACAGGGGGGATGAAGAGGTGAGAGACATCTTAATGTATTTCAAGGATTCCGCATAGAGAAAATGTTAGCAAGGAATTGCCGACAGCCTCTGAATTTGTGCAAATTACGTGGCGTTATTTGTAGTACTAATCTTGGGATCTGCTCTCAGGACCGATGCTTGTTCTGCCAAAAATAACAACGGGATACTAAAGATGATGTTTTATAGAGTACCCTTTTTTCTGTTGGGAGATCGGATCTCGGGGATGCATCTAAATGGGTTTTGGGCGCAGGATTTCAGCATCGCATACAACCATTTTATAGTTTTGCAGCAGTAAAATAAACAGTGAGATGAAACAATTTAAACAAATGCCGCGTGTCAAATTAAAGTGGCTGAGAAGACATGTATCCTTCAAATGCTTGGATAGGAGGTAACTCCTGAAACTAACTACTGAAGACTTGCTTTTTAGTTAAAATAAGAGTGAGATGGTTGGGTGTCAAATGTGTAGATCGACCAAGGATGTATAAGTGGAAATGTCTGAGCACTGTTATAACCCAAAGAGGCAGCAATGGAATAACTGCAGGTTGTGATAAGAAAAATTAAAGAGGGAGCAGTGGTGCTGGTAGATAATTTTAGGTTTGGGACTGAATAACTTACAGGAGAAAAGTCTTTAAACCGCTTTGTCCATTTTTTTCTGTTATAAAGGACTCTGTTTCCCTTTTCCTTTGAACCACTTTTCTTGTTGCTTTACAATTGTATTTATGTTTCTCCAGTCAACAACAACAAATTTATGTTGCTTAGATTTTTATCACATTTTTTTTCATATACAGTTTAAGACGACAAACTTACCAAAACTCCGTTTTCTTCTTATTCTTCCCAAAACAATAAGTCTATGAGATGAATTTTACTGAGAATGACTGACCCAAAATTGTCCAATCTGTTTTTCATGCCTAAAGCAAGAACACCTTAACTATTATAGCCAATTTGTCAATTGTAATGGGGCAGAGGGGAGTGGGAAGCTGTTCAGATTTTGGATATCTCCACATCACTGGAAAGGATGTACTGCTTCAAAATAGAAGAAGCAATGGGAATGGATGAATGAAGATAGACCAGCCTCATTTCAAGGAAAGGGAAATTGGTACTTGAGAATGAAAGGGTTTGCTAAAAACACATATGCTTTCTACTTCCACCCTTCTAGGCTTTTGAAGAGAAACATCTCACTTCCCTTAATCCCATTAAACAATTCTCTGCATGGTTTGAAGAAGCCATGAGGTGTCCATCTATTGGAGAAGTCAATGCTATGTGTTTAGCCACTTGTACCAAGTAAGGTTTGCATTCTCATGGCTTGTCTTTCTGCTGCTCTATCTGTGTTTTATTTTTCTTTCTGTTACCTGATTTTTACCTCTTCTCAGGGAGGGGAGACCTTCTGCTCGGATGCTGCTTTTGAAAGGATTTAACCAAGAAGGCTTTCTTTTCTTTACCAATCATGAGAGCAGGAAAGGAAGGGAACTGGTGAGTGTTGTCTTATAAAGAATAATTATTGGAGAAAGACTGAAGCTCATATGTTGAAAGTCTTAATTATGTATGTATTGTGCACAGGGATGAGGAAGGGAAGTAACAAATTAGTCAGAATTTTGTTCCAGTTATTGTATGCAGTTCAAGGAAAGATGAGAACTTACTTATTTTCCATATTTCTGTTTTTGTTAGTCATGATTCCATGAAGGCACTATAGAAAATGAATGTTCAACTTTTTGGCTTGCCTGGGCCGCATTGAATGAACAGGAATTACCTTGAGCCACATATAAAATAGATAATACAATTAATATGTATAAATCACAAGAGCGACTTGGTGGCCTTCCCACTCAGAAGGCTGAGGGTTCAATCCTAGATACTGTAGGGGCAGATGATTATCTCCTAGGGCACAAAGAAAAAAATATCTGTGAACTCCATGTAAGCCCCAGGAAGGGCTTCCAGCCAGTAAATGCTGAGATCCATCCAGTTTCTCTGACACTACTCTAAATAGGGACTATAGGATCATAAAAAAGGGAATTTTAATTTATAGAAATCATATAATAGTGTTAGAAGTTTATGATCCATAAACTTCCAGGACCTCATGAGGTCCGTGGGCCAGGGGTTAGATATACCTGCTCTAGAACCTGAATGGTATTGGTCTTACCAGAGCTTCCCCCATTTGTTATTACTGAAGTTGTGAGATTTATTTCTCTTATTTCCATATTTTACATTCTACATATGCTATAGCAGCCTTTCTGCAGCATGTTGGGCTACAGATGCGTTGGACCACAGTTCTTGTAATTTCCATCTTGGCTAATCGTAATGAGAGTTGTCCAAATTTACTTGGACAACACATAGTGGGGAGCTGTGCTCTGAGTACGTGTTTACAATGTTAAGTAAATAATTCCATGGATATTTGCTCTAGTTTCACAAATTCTAAACTTACTTAAGGTGTGAGAGAATGTAATTCTCTTTAAATATGATAAATATTTAAATATAATAAATATAATGTAAATATAATAAAATGAGAGTGCATGTACTTGCTGGCCAGTGACCTCCAACTATAAAATGCTAAAAGGAAGGAGGCTTCAATGAACTGACATGCTTATTAAGTGCTGAATTCAGGCACAGCATCTCCTATCTTTTTCTGGATTGTAAACACCAAAAACGAAAAGGCTGCAGTGCTATTGGAGATATCACAGGAACCATTTCTGTCTTTTGAATCCTCCACTTTATAACAACTGTTGTTCTAGGTATCCCTAAGCTAATTAGAGCTAACCAAGGGTAATATTGTTTTCTAACAGCAAGGATTTTTCTATGTGCAAAACAAACAAGAAAAGCAGATACTGAAGAATATGCTCTATGCTTCTTTTTATGTTTCTTAGCACAGGTCTTCCATCAAAACAGCAAAAAAAAGCAAAAAAAATCAATTATCACCTTGGTTTCACTTTAGAGACTTCAGAGGTATCTTTTATTCAAAGGACAATGATAGTTTCCCTTCCTAATTGTTTTGTATTGCTCTTTCCCCCATTATTTACAGGATTCCAACCCATTTGCTTCAATGGTCTTCTATTGGGAGCCTCTCAATCGCCAGGTAAAGTGTGTATTCTTTTATTTTAATATAGGTAGCAGGGGAAAGGGAAGTATCTGGTAGTCACACTTGAACTTTCTGAAGGCTAAAACTTCAGGAAAGGTTATCACAGATTGTCCTTTCAATCTTACCTTTCTTTGTAGTTTCATTGTATAAAGTGAAGACTTGAGCAGATGGTTAAATCTTGCTGCAGCCAACATTTGTTTCCCTCTGATTTATTCAATGTGGAAAGTTGGCTCCTAATTTTATTAGGGAATTGCATTTGTGTTTCCAGAGCTGGAGATGGTGATGAGTTTGAGATGTTGATACTTGAGATTGCTTCAGAATTTCTTAGCCTGGTGCCAGTGAAACCATCATTTAAGAGAAATATGGGAAGAAACTTCTACTTACTCTTCTTGATCTGACTGGGGGAATTTGAAAATAGAGTAATGATTCTGCTGATTGGATCTAATGTTAGTCTTTGGAAAGTATACGGGACCAAAGAACTGTTTATTTTATCTTTCTTTGCCCTGAAAACATAACAAGCCAAGAGATAGTATCCATAATTGACAGGCTGGAGTTTTGGAGAATAGTTAGTTGATTTTAGGGAATCAGTTTAGAAGCAAAGGATATTTCTCTGTGGCAAAAAAGGTAGTCCTTGAGTTAAAACCATTTGTTCAGTAACAGTTCAAAGTTATGGTGGTGCTGAATGTATGGTACCTGGTCTCTGAAATTATGGAAATTGCAGTGGTTATGTGATCAAACTTTGGGCACTTGGCAGCCTGCCTGCACTTATGACCATAGGAATATTTCTTCTGTGTCCCCCCACCTATCTTTCCCTCATCTCTTTCTTTTTTCGTCCCCCTAAAATGCACACCCTCTTACTCCACCATCCCAAACAGACCTTTCCATCTTCTTTTTTTCTATGCTGACTTAGTGTACCTGGCTTGGCCTTTTGTGAAGCAGCTGCTAGCCCCTTCATATGTGGCAGTTTCCTCGCAATGCTTGGAGAAGAAGGCTTCAGATAGCCAGCAGCTCCCTCACTGAGGGCCTGGTTGGGCATTCCTCATCAGCAGTGGGAGAAGGAAGACAACAAAAGTTAAATGGGGCTGCAGAACATAGGGTTGCTGGGACTGGGGTTTTGTGTCATACTGTTGGGCTAGGGTTGCTGAGGGTTCACATTAACAAATGGCCTGGACTGAGGTGGGTGGAGGGTGGGGCTGCAGCTTCTTGGAGCAGCTTTGGCTCAGGAGTGTCTTGCAGCCCCAAAACCCAGGTGACGAGAATCCTCTGAACTGCAGTGTGGCAAGCAGTCCAAAAGCCATGGGTTTCTATGGCTGCATTCCACCATGCAAAACGGGATGCAGGGTGGCCAAAAACCAGAGATGGCTAGAAGGAATGGGTAGTTTACGGGAGTTGAAGTAAGGGATGTAGTTCATTACTGGGATAGAAAAGAAGGTTGAGTCTGGGAAGCACCAAGCCAGAAGTGGTCTGGATTGAGACAAGTCTTCTGCTAATGGCCAGTGGGATTCAGTTAACAATAGAAACAGGGATTCTGCTGTTGCTACATGATGTGGTCATGTGACATCACACTTTATGAGTACAGTGATTATTGATGGAAATTCCGGTGCCATTACAATTGTAACTTAAGGACTATAAAGATTAAAGCTTGATCTCAATGGATTTCCCTACTTAATTACTTAAGCTCTGGTAAGGGGGAAGGCTTCATTCCCTTTTCATTTGTAGTACTGAGAAAACTTGAGGTGAGCTATAATTTTAACCACATAGAAATCTCCCTGTCCTGTAACAGAAGCACAGCCTTACTCTTCTTCTCTTTCACCCCTTGAACTGTACTTCCTGCAGGTACGGATTGAAGGCTCTGTAGAAAGGCTTCCAGAACAGGAATCAGAGAAATACTTTCATTCACGTCCAAAAAGTAGTCAAATTGGGGCTGTTGTGAGCCGTCAAAGTACAGTGATTGCAGACAGAGAGGTGAGGAATGGTAGTGCTATGTTTTTCAGCTACAGACTTTTGAGAAAAAAGGGATAACCAACACTGAAACATTTCTGCCTTTACATGTATGATTACATTTTCCCCCAATCACATGTTCAGTCGGTCTCCTTGAATTTGTTTGCCATGATTCTTTTCCTAATAAAACTTTCATAATAAGAGTTTGGTGTAGTGGTGAAGCTGTTGGCATACAAACCATGAGATTGAATTCTAGGTCTCCCTTAGGCATTGAAAGCAAGCTGAGTGACTTTGGACAAGTCATTCTTTCTCTTATCCCAACTCCTCTCAGAGAGTTGATGCTGTGGGAAAATAGGAAGGATATATTTAAAAATGGGATAAAAACTAATTATAATAAGCTTGAAGGATTGAGATAATTCCAAAAGCAAACTGGATGTACATCAAATGGATATAAATGTTGAGTTGTTCAGATTGAATATTCTTCATCAAAATGATTGAATTACATTTTAAACATCGGTCTATGGAAAAAATGGTGAAATCTGAATCACTTTGTGATACAGTTGGTAATCTGACACCCTTCAGATGTTATAACCTAAATAGTCCTTGTTGGTTGGGTGGGATGGAAGTTATTTCCAAAGTATGGATGATAGGTTGCCTATCTGTGCTTGTGTAGATAGTCACTGTAACTAGATAATATGCGGAACATTAGAAAGACAGACTAAACATGAAAGATATGAGAGATATAATTTTTCATGCATATGACTCCCCCCCCAAATTAGAAAGTTCAGAATGTTGAATTTAATGTAAACAGATTTAATGCATGTTAGTCAGCCTCTTAAAAGTTAAAAATATACCAAGACCTATTGATAGCACAACATGCTTGCTTACCATCTGTGGCCAGGAAATCGTGTAAAAGAATGAGCACATGCATGCTTTTGCAGAATAGTGTAAGCTCTTCTACTCTTCTATTATGGTTTTGAAAAGTAAATTTGCACTTCAGTAAACTATGAGAATATATGCAGAAGGCTTTGTTAGCACCTTAAAGATAATACCAAGCTTCTTCTTCTTTGCTTGTGTGATGATCTTTTTAAAGACTTTATAGCACTATCCCTTCTGTTAGTATTTAAGGAAGAAGAATGCAGAACTAGAGGAAATATATCGAGATGCCAAAGTGACTAAGCCAGTATACTGGTGAGTTGGACCTTCATATGCATTTTGGCAATGGGTGTTTCTACTGTGAATATGAAAAATTGTGCTATAGCCATTCTCTTGGATTGTCATTTGGGTATATCTGTACTTCCTAGACAGAGTCCTCAAATCCATATTTTTGCAATTCAGATTCCATTTCAGGGGAAGCTACAGACTTTTATAATTATGTCAAATTAACATATTAATATAACTCTGTCATTTCTGTTTTGTATAATTTTATGGTAGCCATAAGAGGAATATAAAAACAAATTCCAATTTATCCTAATTCATATTTAAGCACGGTACTCACTGTCATCTGTTTCAAGTATTTTTTTCACCACAGGGACCAGGAAACTATTTCAAAATAGGAGTTTAAGGTTAATGAATAACTAAGTTCTAGCCTTAGTGCAATATTCTGTGTCCAACAATACAGGGATTCTTGGATAGTTTTTCTCCAGGGTTCATTATTGTCATTGACAAGTTTTTTTGGGGGTCATGTCTCTAGTTCTGGGTTAATGATGAGTGATAAAATCATATTGCCATGGCTTGCTTTTATTAAGTTAAGACTGACTATCTTATGAAGCTTGCCCCTTTATGGCATGGCCAATCTGCTGACTGAGTGCAGCCTTTGGACTTTTTTTATGCTTCTCCATCCCTCTACATTCTTTTCCTTGCTACTTTAGCTATTATAGTTACATGGAGCAAGAGACTACAAAATATTTAAGTTTGCCAAGAGGAGTAAAGCTGAAGTATCTATACTTGTCCAGAGATCCTGATAAGAGGCCATTTCCTCCCTGCTTATGTTCCACCCTTTGGTCCATCTCTGTTAAAAGGAGATAAATTTCCCCTACCTGAGCTGGAGGAAGCCTATGTGGGCATGCTCATTTGCCCTTCAACCCATTGTCTTATTGGATGTGACCTTCTGGCCTGAGTTGTTCAGCCCAGCCTGGACTTGCAGCTTGTAGATCAGTCTAACTTTTATTGTCCAACAACTTGCTATGGTCCTCTTTTTTCCAGGGGAGGATACATCTTAAAGCCAGAAGTCATAGAGTTCTGGCAGGGCCAGACCAACCGCTTGCATGACCGCATTGTCTTCCGACATATCCAGGACAGCAGCACATCCTTGGACCCAATGACTCACAGAGGGGAAGGCAACTGGGTATATGAGAGACTCTCTCCTTAAACAGCTTGCAGGGTTTGTCTTTAAATATACATGGCAATATCTCTGGTCCCAACTTTCCCTTGAGAAAGAACAGATGAAGAACCAAGAGGATAAAACCCTGGATCTGCTATAAGAAGATCTGGATTCAGATTTCTGCCAACCATAAGTAACTTTGGATTAGTCCTTAAGCTATTTCATATCACAGTTTTTGTAAGAACAGATTGAGGGTTTCTTCACTACAAACTACCCTAAGGTCATGTAAGAATGGAGGAATCTTAATGACTTAATGACCCCCTCCCCCCCCCNCCCCCCCCAAAAAAAAAAAACGTTCCAGAGATGTGGAGTAGTACTAGTGCATTAATGTAACAGAGTGGCCTAGTTTTTAGTTTGTATTTTGCAGTTCAATCTATATAATTCTGCATTTGATTGTAATAAATAGATTGGATTTGGCTTTCAAAAAATTCATTACATTATCTAGGATATTTAAAGTGTTCTGTATTGGAGAGACAGTTTGATGTAATGGTTAAAGGGGTTTCTAAGCCAGAAACTAGGAGAAACTAATGGGGCTTTGGTGCTAATCATGCTTAGTCAGTCCTAGGAAGAAAGCAATGGAAAACCATTTCTGAAAATGTTGCCAAGAAAAATGCATAGACTTATCCAGGCAATCCCTGGAAGTCAGACTTATTGGAAGGTATTAAAAGAAAAAATCAATTCTAAGGCACCTGCTTTTGATTCAAACCAGCATTTAAGATGCATTGGAAGCAATGTGAACTCTGGAGCCATAATTAGAACTAATGGATAAACAAGATCAGATCATCAGTGCCAAATGCGACAATTGACATTTATAAAATAAACAAGACTATAACTAGCTATAAAGTTAAAAATATGGGAGAGGGAATAACATCTGAAAGGTCAGCCTTTTTGCTCCTGAACTTTCACTGCCTATGTTTTTAAACTTTACGACCTTTTCAAGAGGGTTGAGGTAACGAAATCCCTTCTCACTAGAATTGCTGAAGATTGATCATAGTTTCCTACCAGTCTGAATTAAGAAATAACACACACAGAGAGTAATGTAAACCCTAATTTAGCATATTTTTTAAAAGGCAAGACTCAAACCTAGAAAAAGCAGGAATTTCCAACTTTGGCAAGATATGTGGCATGTTTCTGTGTGTTTTGCACAACTATAGTCTTCAGCTTTGTTAGAGGTAGCTATTGGCCACCGACAGTTTATTCAGCCAACTATGCCTTAGAAAAGAGATGCTTTCTTAAAAAATAGAGACATTGAAAAGTGAAAATGGATATCCAATTTCTATAATTTCTAGTTGTTCCTTGGAAACAATATGCAAGGGTAGATCTTGCATCTCTGTTTCCATCTGCAAATCACCACACAGGTAGTCCTTGACTTACGACTGTTTAACAATGTTTCAAAATATGACAGCCTTAGAAAAAATGTCATGATCTGTACTCAAACTTAACTACCATCCCCACCTCCCCAAGTCAAATCATTGTAATTCAGAGTCTTGGCAACCAGTTCACATTTAAGACTGGTTGCAGCATCCTGTGGTCACGATTGCAATTTGTGCTCTCCCCCCCCCCATTTCTGACAAAAAATCCATTGGAGAAGTTGGATTCTCTTAATGACTACTGTAAACTTTGTTATAAAATTGGATCCTTCTTGACTTATATCCACAATGACTTACAACAAAAATTCCTGCCCCAAATATGGTTGTAAGTATTGAGGACTACTTGTGTTGCATCACTCAGAGTGCTTTCCAAGCCCAAGAGTTTTTCAGTGATGTTGGAAATTATTACAAAAAAGTTGAATCTGAAGAGCCTCATTTTCTGAACAGTTATGTTCCATTTGCCTAGGAAAAAATAAAATCACAATCACTGAATCCATCCTGCAGTAATAGTTAACAAGGAAACCACCTTCTTTTGTCTCCATATACTTTTGTCTCCACTATTATAAGCACTTTGTATGCTTTTGTTTTCAGAAATGTGATTCTTTCATGCTAGAACTGGATGTGCAAGTTCTACATCAGCAAGCAGTTATTGTGGGTCAGATGGGGAGGGGGGGTTCTATGCACTTTGTGTTAATGTTATTTGTAAAAAAATATTTAAGTGGTGTTATTACCTTAATAATTGTTGTTCTGTCTGACTGACCTATCTTTGTGCTCTTATGTACTTAGTTGATTATGTGACTATGTACATTTGGACAATAAAAGTTAGTGAATGATAGTTGAAGGTGAGCATAGTTTAATATTAACTTTGTCCTGTTTTATTGCTTTCTTAATTTTCTCAGTACAGAAGGATGTGCCTTCTGTATTTTGTATGCTCTAAAGACAGATTTGGACATTTTATGGCCCTTGGGTCACATCTGCTCTTTCACTGAAGCAGGGGAGGCAGAAGCAGCAAAGAGGCAAAAGAGCTCTCTACAACCTGTTTCTTATGGGAAAATTAATTGCCTACCTCTGCTCTGAGACTTTATATCAGCCATACCTCAAATTAAATTCAGCTGGATCAGCTACTATTAACAATCCTTTTTTGTGGTTGTTTCCCTTCTTATAATAGAGTCATATTTTAAAACCTTGGAATCTTTTAAGATATGTGGACTTCAACTTCCAGAATTTCCCAGCCAGCATAATAAGAGTATCAGATACATACTTTTAGATATCCTTATTCTAAAAACATTTGCCTTTCTAACATTTTTAACTAGTATCATTTACATACAACTTTCTCCAAAGAAAGGCTTAAAGGTAGGTGCCTTGTCTGTAGAATGCAGCAAATTTTGGGTGAAATCCAATCCCAGATTTCATCCGAGAAAACAAGACACAGAAGCTGGTGAAACTAATACTGCTATTACAGAATTCTGGAAAAATGTTGCTACTAAGAATAAGACAACATTGGAACAAAAGGATAAATGGTTTTACCTAATATAAGTAAGCTACTTACATTCTAAAGAGACCTATTTATCTATTGATCTCTCCCTGAAGGAGCAGTTTCAAAATCTCAGCAGTATAATAGTTCCAAAACTAATAGAAGTTTTAACTCCTCGATGATGCAGCCATCTCTCTCACAATTATGGAAACCTATTTGGCGATGTATAGTATGAAGGGCAAAAATCAAGTTGTTACTTCTAGTTCTTTAATCTGTCTTCTAAGATACACTCATGTCTAGAATTTGGGATTTGGAACCTGAGAAGGGCAAAAGAATGGAACAACTACAATGCTTTTTGTGTTCTTGCAGAATGTTCTGAAATCAAGATATGAAAAAAAAATTATAGAAAATCATTATTTTAATAAAGATAGTCATTGACTTACAGCAGTTCATTAAATAACCATTCAAAGTTATAATACACTGAAAAAAGTGACTTTTGATCATTTTTCAAAGTTACGACCTTTGCAGCATCCCCATGATCGTGTGATCTAAAATTCAAATGCTTGGCAACTGGTTCACACTTATGACCATTGCTGTGTCCCAAGGTCATGTGATCATCTTTTGCAGCTTGATAAGCAAAGTCAATGGGGAAATCAGATTCACTTAACAAACAGGTAACTAATTTAGCAACTGCAGTGATTCACTTAACAACAGTGGCAGGACAGGTCTTAAAATGGGGCAAAATTCATTGAACAAAAGTCTCATTTAACAACAGAAATTTTGGGGTCAGTTGTAACAGCTTAGAGAAAAAGGTAAAAGAGTGCTTTAAATTTGTTTTCCACCAGGTGGCAATAGAATATTTCTAGGGACTATTCAAGTATCGGTTCTCTTGGGTTGTGTCCCAGTGAAACTGCAGCTATGATAACCTTTTGCCCTTGCTGAGCTTCCGGAATGTATTTGCCTTCTGAGTCACTGCTCTTTTGTTTTCTAATCACAAGTCAGGATCTCTTGCAGTAAAGTCATTTGAATGATGGGATTCCCTAAAGACCAGGTGAGTCCCCTGCTTAGTGGAATGTTCCCTGGATATCTACTTTCCCCTTTTAGCCTGTGGCTTCTTGGCTTGCAAGTCAGTCTCCTATTCATAGTAATGAAGAAAACTCTGCCTCTGCCCATGTGCAGAACAAGTAAGCAGCTGAGCAATTGGAAGCAGTTCTCACCTCCTCCATTATACATTATGGATTGCAAAAGAGCCCACCTCAGCTTCCCAGTTGAACTAGTGCTATTGATTTTATAAAGGAACATATTGGCTGTACTCTTGACAGGTAGGAACACAAACAAGCCAATCACTTGTTAGCCTAGTTGTGCAAATGCCTGTGGGGTTGGTTTGCGGTTTACAGAGGGGTGTGAACCTTGAGTGATCTGCTGTGATGCCAGCTTTTCCATACATCAACCTTTTTTCTTACACTAAGCATATCACAAGATCAGTGGGGAACCTTTTTCAAGTTTGAGTCTCCAAATATTGGTCTACAACAATTTAATGAATGAATGAATGAATTCTTTATTGGCCAAGTGTGATTAGACACACAAGGAATTTATCTTGGTGCATAAGGGATTAAGGGATTATCATAGTGATAAGAGATATTGATTTCCCTAATATGGTAATCTTCATCTTCACATTTTGAGAGTTGTAGTTCTTTTATATTGGTATTTCTCAGTCTCAGAGCCTCTAAGAGGTTTGGACTTCATCTCCCAGAATTCCAAAGCCAATCTGCTTCCCTAATCCGGTCTTCATCTTGGAACTGTGGTTCCTCTATACTGGATATCAAATGCCAGATATGTCATGTGCTGGCCATGCCCATCCCATTTAGTGAAGGGGAAAAAAGTTATGATATGTCATGTAATGACATGATGATGTGATGATGTGACACAAGTTTGACACTCCTGCTCTATACCATGTTTCTCAATCTCAGAGACTTTAAGAATAGAATAACATTTAATTTATTCAAGAAAAGTTAAAATACAAAACATTAAAAACAACAAATGTTTAAAAAGTGTATTGAAAAAAAAGATAAACACTTATACACATAACATCCTCCCTAGCTGAATGCTGATTAATATAATACAACAATATTAATATCCTACCACTTACAAAACAGGCCAAAAGAATTTTAAACTACTTAACTACTAAATCTGTTTACAAATTGTTAGCCTGTCATCTATATACTATATCAATAAACAAAATAGTTTAAGGAAAAAATATTAATAATGTATAGGAATATAAAATAATAAAGATTATTAATAATAATCAAAAAAGACAACTTAAAATTCCAAAACTCTGTTAACAAACTCAATATAATCAACTTCTAGAAAATTTACCATGTCTTCAGAAATCATCTCAAAATATTAAACCTACTTGGTCCTGGATCAAATACCTATACTTCTTAATACCATTTCTTTTCAATTGCGGATTGATTACATAGAATAAATCCAATTTCCAAAGCCAATCTATCTTAAAAAAGAAAAACAAACCAGATTTCCTCTCCAATTAAATGTAATAGGTTTCCCCACTCCCTTTCGAATCCCTTTAAAAAAACTATCATGTACCCACACAAATCTTAGAGCCTTTAGATATGTGGACTTCAACTTCCAGAATGGCTAGGTGGGGAATCCTGGAAGATGAAGTCCATACCTCTGCTCTATACCAAGAGAGTCCAATTTTGGAAAGAAAGATTTCAATTATGGGCCTGGGAGATGGTACTACATTTTGGACAGAGATTTAGACTAATTGAATGCCATGAATGGGCTTTTCAAACTGGATTCTATTACTTGAAGTATTTAATGCTCCCCGCCTTTCTTGATAGTTTGATGGGATTAGATGCAATTCAGAAGAAAAAGCAATCTTTAAAGGCCCAACTAAAGATCTTCAGCCCTATTGTCATGAAATTTGATAGATTTTTTAAAATTCTTATTTTGATGGGGAGGAGGAATCTTGTTCTAATTTATGTCAGTTGGACATTCAATTTGTCTTGGACCTTGACCGTAGGATTCTTCATCACAAACTTCTGCTTAACAAGACAACTTCAGAGCGAAACTAACCTTTACAAGATTGGGTTTAAATTGTAAAATCACTGTTAAAAACAGTGACATGTGGTATAAACATCACATTTGCCCTTGAGTTATTGTATCCCTGTGTAACTGGATCTACTAAGCAGAAACACAGGTGGCATTTTATATTTGAGTGGGAGAATTATAATCAGGTTGGGTGCCCTGAATATAAGTGATTGCATCCATTGCAAAGGACAAGAATAGACTTTAGTAAAGGATTCATATCAATGTGTTGTTATGAATCAAAATAAATATTACTCTAAATTTAATTGAAGACAGTGCTTCTCACTCCTTGAAAAGCAAAAGCAAAAAAGCTAATCTGTCTGTGATGTATTAGAAAATACAAAGATTTTAGGAGTAAATGGACAGACAGTAGTGGGTAGGGTGGGGACTCTATGCATTTCCTTTCAATAAATACATGGTTGAACATAGTTGTCAGACCTTGGGGTAATAGTGATTCTAACTGAAGGCTTGGTGGCTTTTGTTTTTCTTTTTAATAAAACCTTCCAGAAGCTTAATAGCTATCTTCTCTTAGCAGGATGAGAAATGGCTGTGAAATAAACTCTTTATACCTAAACCACTTTTGGTAAATGAACAAGAAATAATGTCATTCTCATCCAACATGATCATTGAAAAACATCATATTGCTAATAGCCTAGATGTTTTTGATCAAAACAGAGAAGAGAAATAAGTAGGAAGATAATTTCATATGCAAGTGAGTAGGTTCCTTTATAAGTGCTGATCCAAAATAGGAATAGCTACATAAGAGCCTATTTTAAACATTTAAAATGGTGCATCCATTTCTGAAATGAATGAGCAGTAAAGCAGGGATATTTCACGATGAACAAAGACTACATTGTATGAACTTGTGTTTTTTACTAGCTCCAAGTTTTCCCCATGGGAAATGCATTTTCTTTATTTCCCATTCTCTTTCTTATCTATTATCAAAATAAGAGATTGCTTTGTCTAGAATAAGTCCATCATCATTCTTTACTGCCTGGAAAGGTAGCCTTTTTGGATTAGAAGAAGGCAAATGAAAAAAATTAAAACATATTTTATAAAGCACAAGAAATTACTGGAGCTTGGGTACCCAGTGTCTCCTGTATTATAGTAACACAGAATTAGTGCCAGCAGTTCATTGCTGACGAAAGTGAAAGTTCCTAGATTGTATTAAACTATAAACCATACTCCTAAAAACACTTGGCTTAATCTGTTGCATCAGATTTTGGCAGATTTGTGAAAGTTAGATTATAATTAGACCTAAGGTGACCACAACTGGGCTGCATACAATCAATTCCATTTTTTTTACATCAGCACTGTCCTGCCATGCCATACCATGCTACCCCCTACTAACTTAGTAAGAAACATATGATCCTTGCTATTTTCAGTGGAGAAATTCTGAAAAATTCAGTCAGAAATGTGAGAACTGTGTTTACATAAAAACACCCTATACGTGCTTCATTAGACTGACATTTTCTTCTCTTTCATTGTTATAAATAATCAAACCAGGTGTACAGCTATCATTCCCTTGCCCTCTTCCAGGAATTATTTCACACTTCAATTTCCCTACAGCACAGGATTTCCTGGCGATATCCTGTTGAAATCCCAACCATCCCCTACCTGGCTTATTTTTGAGATCAGGTAAGTTTGGCTAAGTATTGTCACCTGTAGATAAATGTAATATTGACATATGGGCTGTAACATAAGGCAGGATTTGATATTAAGTACAGGCATCTTTGTCTATGTTTCCCTTCCTCTTCCTCCCCTCTTACATTTGTCTCACTCAATGCAGGGTCTATTTGTTGGTACCACACTTGCTCAATTTGTACAACAAAGTCATCAATATCTGTTGGATATTGTAGATGTTTTGTTTTTCAGCCAGGTTGTCATAGCCAGCCCCTGTTTTGGGTTGAGAAAAATTACTGGCTGAAGATCACCTAGCTGATTCTCAGAGAGAATTAAAACTGGGTTTCTCCAGGTCTAATCTGGCACCTTAACCACCACATCAAAAGGCCTCTCATACTGACTCTCTCCATATAATTTTCTTAAATCTGAAGTGGAAATCATGACCATTCTAGACCAAGCCACATCCAAAAACCCTAGAGAATCCCTGAAAGCTGGCATTCTGGCAATTGAGCCATCAACAGATTTCAATAACATTTACATGCTGATCAACAGGCCAAAAAAGGGAGCAAAAAAACAAAATTCATCCAAAAAGCAGTTGAGAGCTAGATGAGCATAGATTAACACCAAGTGTGACATCAGATCAACAGTCAAGAAGTGAACAATATTCCAATTAAAGAACTGCCAAATCAGCCAACAGTAAACACACACCCCTGCCACAAACCCACCAATACTTAGCAGGACAAGTCACTAGAATATAAACAGAGCACACCCCACTTCCTATTAGCACTGATGATATGATTTGGCAGTGAAAAGTCATCAAAAAAACAACCAAGAAAACAACCTCTCATTTCAACCCTGAGGTACAAATGATCTCTTTTATTGTAAAAACAGCTAATTTTGGAGTTTGCATTAATAATTCTGACAAAATAGGTCACTTTTTAATTGTTTGCTTAATAAATCCATTTAGGACAATTGGAACAAATTACATAGCACATGATTTTTGCCAGATTATAAGACAAACTTACAGAGTTCAACAAAACTGCTGTTCAAAGTTTATCAAAATTGTAACTTTTACAAGTGCAAAATGAGGTTGATGGATGAGTTATTAATGTAGTTCTTGGCAGCTAAAGTTCATGTGGCTTGCTGGACAAATTTGAAAGGAAATAGTCTGAAGGCTATTGCAATAAATGTGGGAAAAGAACAACCTTGAACTGAACATATGTAGCAAGCAAATATTTTAAAGACATTTCTGCTGATTTAGTGAATCAGAATTACAAAATCAGAGGTAAATTAATGATTGCCATCATTGAAATGATGCATAGGAAATGGAATTTCAGATGTGAATATGGAATGAAGATAAAGCTTGAGGCTGAATTTATAAATGCATGGGAAAATCTTCTTTTCAAAAATTATCCCTGCTGATATCTAACACGAGATATAGGGGAAATTCTGAAGAAGTTATTCTAGATAGTTTAAAGAATTCTGAGTTACGGAGTGAGAGGGACAAAAACAAAGCTATTTTTGATTCCTTGTATTTAACACACCCTTTCTGGAATATAACAAATGAATAAAGTTCCTAATTAACTTTCTGTATAAGAAAGAACAGCCAATCCAACACCAACCCCCTCATCTCAGAATTTTCACTGACACATCAAGGAAAAAACCCCACACAAGCTATTCAACCCTGGATATACTGTGGTACAAAATGAGGAAAGATTTGCAAAAGTTGTGTTTGATGACTAAAGCTAATAAAATATATTATACTTTAGAGGAGGAGGAAATCTTTTACATTAAAATTGCTGTTCAGTTTGAGCTGGAAAGGAACTACTTCTGTTTCAAGAAACCTTGGTATATACTAGTGGACTTCAACTCCAAGAATTCCTCAGCCAGCAAATCAAAGGAGATGTTAAAACAATGTAATATTTTAATAGCTTCAAACAATGTAATGCTGCACTAGAAGGAGACTGAAGATCATAAAAGTAATCAAAGTTAGGGGAATTTTAATGGGGCACCAATTCACCTATTACAGTTCCCTCTTTAGTTGGCTCTTTCATGCGTTGTTGATATAAATCCCTGATAATCTGTTGAGTCACATTTGGATCTGGTCCAATATAAATTATTGTCTGAATAAAAAATAATATAAGAAGTTAATAGGGCTTGAAGATGAATATTATTTTGTACATTGATATCAAGATGGTGTTTTGTATCGGATCCATGTAATTCTGCAGGACAAATCCAGCATTTTTACCACCTGATGCAGAGCACAAGAGCCTTCTCTTCCCAGTTTATAGACTAGATCCAACAGATTTTATAGTTAAATTTTTTACTTCAAAATTGGAGAAATAATAAATTTCATTATATTACAAGACAGCAGACAAATTTGGTGGGATCCAAAAGCAGTGTCTCATTTTCTCTGACTGTAAATGAATAATAAATGATTAATAAATGAAACCAAATATCTGCCCTCTAAAGAGACCCTACTACTAATCTCAATCTTATAGTGATTGGATTCATATATTATATTAAGCCATAGTTATTTAATAAACACATCTTGGTTTTGTACTATAAAGCATGGTTTTGAATTATAAAACATGGTTTATAAGTTTCTGTGTCTTGTTTCACACATTATGCTAAAACAACACCAAACAATCGCATCACCTAGTGGATTATATGAAACCTGGCTGAGATAAACTGTCATTTTGTCCTACAAAAACACTGGCCTTGGGTTCATAAAAGTGTGGCCACAGTTTCACCCCATTTTATTTGAATGCAAGTTTATATATTTTGGGGACCAGTGTCCCCATGATCCTACTTATTTGTTGGCCTGCATTAAGATCAGTATCCCTCTTTTTTGCTAGGAGTATAAAACATAAACAGGATTGTATATACATTGCAATACACAGTATGGACTAAACAGCTGGGTTGGTGGACCTCACACTTAGGTAGCTCATGTTCCAGAAAACTTAATAATGTACAGGTAGCTCTTGACTTCTGATCAGTTGCTTAGTGATCATTCAAAGTTATAATGGACCTACCTCAGGGCTATGTACAACCTGGATTCAAAGTTCCAACACTCATGTGATAGAACTTTGGGTGTTCAATAACTTGGCTCCAGCATCTTACAATCATATAATTACATTTTATGATAATTTTGCTGAAAACCGGCATTTACTTTCAGTGACAAATATATGTTGCTTGGGTGTAGGATGAAGGTGGAGATTCTTTCTCTGAGCTTGTGGGTTGGTTTCCAAATGTTTTATGATCAACTAGGTAACATCTTCAGTGGAATTTAGGGAATTTTATTAACTCTCTGAAGAGATTACCTTGCCTGGTAATGAAACGTTCGGAAACCAACCCTCAAGCTCAGAGAAAGAACTTCCACCCTAATTTATTTCAGGATTTTTGTAAAACTGGGCCCAAAGCAAACCATTGATTTACTTAATGACCATGGTATTTGTTTAATTATTGCCACAGTTTTTAAATTATAAAATTGTCTTGGTTATATGATCAACCTGCTAAATGACTATCATGACTTACAACCATTATGAACAGGCTTCATTATGTAGTATGTCATAAGTTAAAGACTATACTCAAAATTACTCGATGAATCTCCATTGCCTTTTGGTAAATTGGTTCAAGAGCCATACTATGGTAGATGCTATTAAGCCAACAGGTTCCAGTCCATTGTCCCAATTATAGATAATTTTCTCTAATCTTCACCTGATAGGTCATTTATCTAATCTTCATCTGAACACATCCAACGAAGGGGAGATTCCACTGTCAAACAGCGCTTACAGTTCAAAAGTATTTTTTTCCCTCATACTTATTCAATCAGAATCTCTGTTCCTGTAATTTAAATCCATTATTCAGTGCCCTATTTTATGTTATATCCTGTCAAGTATTTAAAAAAACATGACCAAAGCTCTTGTTAGTCTCTGTTCAAAGATAACCATCCCTCTTCATTTAATTCAGTGTTTTTCAAACTTTGCAACTTCATGATGCATGGATTTCAACTCCCAGAATTCACAAATATGTGAAGTCCATTCTGGGAACTGAAATCTACATGCCCAATAGTTTGAAAATCACTAATTATATCTCTCTTCCCAGCCACCTATTATCCTTATTGCTACACTTTAAAATGTTAAAGATTGCCTGAACCAGAACCCAAGATTAGTCATGGTATTCAAGGTAGAGTGGACATATGAAATGCAGAACAAAGTGCAAGTAGAATTTTTATTTAAAAACTGTATTTCTGTATATGCTACCTAAAATTATATTTGCCTTTTGGTTTTGGTTTTTTTCCCCTCAGGCATATCACATTGTTGACCCAAATCCCATATTCAGTTTACAATTTATTAGTACTGTAATTTGTCCATAGAATTTTTGCTTCATTAGAAAATAATTTTGCAATAATCTCTATTAAATAATATTAATATTTTATCCCATTTCTTTTATAAAAACTAATACATTTTATTTCTTTTCTGAAAGATATCATATTCAGTTTTATATCATCAGCAAATTCAGGAAAGTATTCCCTTCGTCTCTTTATCCAAGTAATAAAAATATTTCAGAGTTCAGGATCTAGGATATTCCTCCCACACACATGGTACTGTAGGAAGCCCTCCTTTCCCAGATTAAAATATTTTTTATTATTAATGTTAAAAAGAGGCAAAATATTATATTTCCTCAAAGGAGAAATGCAGAAAAAAATATTAAAAAGGCAGAAAATAGCCCCAGTTTTTCTTAATAGCCTCAAGTAGAAGCCTGAAGTCTTTAGAGATAGATATTTTTTACCTATTAAGAAAGACTGGGCCAATCTATTCATAAACAAAACACTTTCAACTCTTATAGCTGATGGGATTAAAAATTTACATCCCCCACCCAAATTCTAAAGACAGGACATGACTTTTAGGATTAACCTACCATCATTAGAATAGCAAGTCACTACATTGCACACACCCCTAGAGCAGAGGCGTCAAACTCGAGGTCCATGGGCCAGATGCATCAAGCACCAGCCACTCCCATCCCCAGTTTAGTGAAGGGCGGGAAAGTCACTATAGGTCACATGATGACGTGAGGATGCAAGTTTGACATCCCTGCCCTAGAAATCTCAATCACAAAATCCCAGAACCTTATAAAGATCCATCCATTCATTCAGCCAAGGGATCTGCCAACCCAGAAACATTGCTATTGTCACTGAAATTTCTGGAAACCAAATAAACCTTCTTTCCTTTCAGCCAATCAGCCTCCATTTTATTTCCAGTGCCTTTCTCCTAGCTTGGAACTGGACTGGATTTTTCTTCCTATAGTACCTTATTCCAATTTGATGAGGAACCACTTATTAGTACTCTGAGCTCAATTTTTAAGTCAGATGTGTAGCCACCCATCCTGTTCACATTCAAGTAGCATGCTAGACAGAATATGGACTGTTTTATAAAGTGCTTTTCTGCAATTAATTTAAACTACATCTCCAGCATTCCCTCAATCTAAAGATTCTATCTAAACAAAACCTTTGCTTAAGTTCATTTGGCAAGATTTGTTTTTGACAAGTCATGCTGACTGCTGGTAATTAGCAGATAGTTTTCAAGTTTCTTAAAATAAAGATTTGTATGAACTGCTGTAGAATCTTCCCATGTACTGACATCAGATTTATTGGCCTTAGTTATTGGTATCTAAGAGGCGACCAAAGCTTACCTAGCAGAAGCAATTTAATCTATAAAAAACATTTCCCATCTAAATTTTCTATCATGATTTTGAACACAACTATATAAAGTGACTGTTTGGATAATTTTCAGTGATGGTCAGATTCAACTGCTGTTGCAAGAAAGTTTTCAGCAGGAAAGAGAGTAGGAAGATGAAAGCAGGTACCAGTACCAATAAGGCCTATCAGAGCAGCTGCCCAAGTGTGCCAAGAACTGGGCAGCCTGAGAGGCAAAAACAAACATTTTCTATTTACTCTGATTAGAAGGTTAACAAGGTAGCTCAGGAGGGGTAATTTATCTGAATTTAGCAGTACTATGTATGTTCCCTAGTCTGTGTATGTTATCTACCTCTCAATTTTCCTTTCTCATTTATAAGTCCCTCATAAACTTGTGTTTAATACAAATCTTGCATTGTTTATTTCTTAAATTAAAAAAGAGGAAAACAAAACAGAATAATGTTCATCCTTTGGGGAAACTTCACATGAAAATCAGGATCTGATCCTAGAGTTTCAGAGGACTCCCTCCTTAACTTCATTAGCAAATGTAATGAACCTGATCTGTCAACATCAGCTTCTCTTCAGCAGAGAAATGTCCTCAGAAAAGGGCTTATGAAAAGCATCTCCTTCACTTGGCCATTACTTTTCTTCCCGTTCCCCATCAGAAAAGAAATTGGGGTTTTCAGGCAAAGTAGCCCTGATTTTCTTCTTTTCTTTGAAGCGTCCAGAATTGGAAACTTTGACATGTTTCCCTTTGGTGCTTTTGTCCACAATTTTCTCTAGCCGGGCATTGAATTCCTGCTCATTGCGGCTTCCACTGCTCCCATCTGCTGGCATGCCCTCTTGTAGACTCTCATCACTGGCCACTCCATAAATATCTGGACGTTCATACAATACCTTTGGAGTTGATTTTTTCTTTCGAAGGAAGGTTAACTTCCACCAGCTATAATTATTTTCTGCCATGGAGCCAACAGGAAGGATCAGTCACTCTTGGGAAAGGGGAAAAAAGCACATATCTGTTATGATCTTGTGACTGGCTGGTTCTTCTTCCTCCCTAAATGGTCAAGAAGACCATATTTAGAATTCTGAACTTCATATTCCTCATGTACACATAATAAACACCTCACTCCAAATCCCTATTTTCATTCCAAAAATAATTATGGAAGTTAGATGGATAATATAAGCAAGAAACTATGAACTTTCTCTCTTGATCTGTGCCTATGCCCTTAGTGCCTTAGAGGAAAAAAAAACTGTAATACAAATAATGAGGACAAAATAAAATTCCTTGTATGTGGGAAAGATTTATTTTCAAATGTTTTTGATGTTTAAAGTGCAGGTATTGAAGCTTCAGTTGGAAGGGAGAGATTGAAACTGAGAATAGTTTCTTTACCTGGACTACTTGTAGAGAAGGGCAACATCTGGGCATCTTTAAAAGTCAACTTTAAAGACAATTTATAAAGCCCACAACCACCACATTGCTAGCATATATTGCTTGCAAGGTGTACTTAAAATGATGAGATGTTGCTTAAAAGATTACTTGGTTAGAATGTCTCCCCCCACCTTTTTTCAAAATGTTAAGAGAAATTAAACACTTCATTTAAGCTTTCCCTTCAAAACATGGAGCATCTTATCTTTTTCCCCCTTTGTTTTCAGTTGCTTCACACTCTAGTTTTGTTTATCCCCCACTGATGGTAGCAGAGACACAGTATACATACTGTTAAAGTATCAATATTAAGTCAGGAAAATATTGGATAAAGCTTATCTTATTTGTATACGTCTGAATGATCTTAGCTCAGCCAATTCGTCTGTGTCTAAATTTTTCCATCTGTTCATAAACTTGTTATCATTGTGAAAAAAATTAAATGCACTATATAAATATTGCATTGTAGGTAGAGCAAAGTTCTTTCTGGCACTTAGGCACTGCCAAATGTGCTTCTCAAATTCCTATTCTTGGATCCATACATTTTACTAAGCCACATTTGGTTTGAGAACAATTTACAGTATTCCCCAAAACCATGTTGATTGAATTCATGCATTATGCTAAGCTAAACAACTCAAGCCAGTTATAATGGGCAGAAGTAATAACCTTAAGGAATAGGAGGAAGAGCCACAATCAAAACAAGTCAGATAAAAGAAATCCAAGGCGAGGCCAGAATTGAGAAATCACATCAGACAAGGTTCTTCTGACTTCTCAGAATAATAATGGGTGGGATGGGGGGGAGGGAAGGACATTCAGATTCACAATATTCTGTTCCTATAATCAAATGAAAGTAGTATTGGCATGCATGACATTGGTTTCCTAATCCAGTGTACCTTGAAGTGCTAACACCAGTGTGTCTTATGAATCCTTTTAAATGATAAATATGAGCCAGCCTTGGATAAGAGGAAAATAGTTAATAGAAGAATAGTTATATCTTCTTGCTGAGTAACAAAAATGTCCATAAAGAACTACAAGAATTTTTATTCTTTCCATCTAGGTTGTAACTTGAAAAATTAAGTAAAATTACAACTGGTTAGCATTTGGAGACCAACAGGATACTTCAAGGCTAGACTGTGAAATATTGAAAAAAAATCCTTAAAAAGGAATAGGAAAGAAAACTGCATGGAATGCTTATTCAGCAGAAAAATTCAACTTGGAAGAATCTTTATTTTTAAATAATTATTATGCATTTTATTATTTTACTTCATAGCTTCTAGCTTGTCTCAGGGTTTTATATTTGCTCAAGGTGTAACTTCTTGTTTTGAATCTATTCAGATCAAGAGCAAGAGCAGGAACTACTGTAAGTAGGTGAATTTGTTTATTCTACATTAAAACATTTGTTTCCTGTGTATGATCTAAAGATACTGTAACTTGAGATACCATGATAATAGTTTATAAATAGACAACACTTCACTGAAAGACAGACTGAATGCAACCCCCTGTTTTAAGGCCTGTCTATTCCCTATGAGCCAAGCAAAAAGGATGAGAGGCAGCCTTACTTCCATCTCATCCATGTATGTCCAATATTGGAGCCCATTCACTCTGTCCATAGATTTCTATGGGAGCTGTTAAAATCTAACTTTATCTTCCAGCTCAGAAGTGGCACCAGAAAGAGATATTAGAAACATAGATGAATGGTAATCTCTAATCTAACAATTATTATATCACTCATACCAGCGTTCTCCAGGTGCGTTGGATTATTTTTAAGCTTGGCCACTAAGTTACAGATTCAATTATGCTATCTCCAAAACCATGCTAAAACTTTATTTTAAGACATTTAATGTTTCTCTGAGGCACATGATCTACTTCATTTTCATTTTTGGGGGAGGGGGGCTCATGTTCTCCTTGTTCATCAACCTAGTAATGTCCCCCCCCCCCC